>JAESUZ010002386.1:0-250949 GCA_017311185.1 Proteles cristata cristata
TTGGGGTTCTCTCGAATTCTGGGCGTTTCAGGCTCAGCCTCTCAGGCCACTAACCAGAGCCGAAAAGGGCAGGGCAAATATCTGCCTGTGTTTGGGACTGGCGATGGAGAATAACTTGCATTGGCTAACCTTTTGCTGCTCAGCAAACACAGCAATGTTCACTCTGTCTGATGCTGGCATTTCATGCAGACCCGTTTTTAAACCAGACCTACGATGTGCTTTTCCTCTTCTGTTTTCTGGGTGTAAGGACTTCTCCATGAAGCCATAGGTACTGGTTGATGGTGAGTTAGGAAAGCAGCAGGAATGGTCAGTAGAAACATATCCTCTCTGCTCTTACCCTGCAATTTCTTGCTGATACTTTCCATTAGCCAAACCCTACCAGAATACAGAGGACCAGGGAGCCCAGTTGATGCAGTCTGCAGGCATCAGCCTGACAGGCAAGGATGGGGCTTTGCAGTGGCCGTGGGAGACAAGCCTAAATAACTATCACAAATTGAATCTATATGTAACTATCAGAATTGAAATTGGGTCTTATACGGACTCAATTCTTGAAACTCCATCAATACAAAATTAGAGATGTCATATTTTAAATGGGTAATATTTAAATAATTGTGTGCTTCAATCTGTAGTGTGCAGAAGTTTTCCATTTATTCAAAGATAACTGGTATGCCTAAGGAAGGGTATGAATTTGAGAGTAAGAGGGGTGGAGAAAGAGCAGTGATTTCACCATTTTCAATTAGGTGTTGCCAAAGATCCTTAGAAAATCATAAATAAGTACCATGTTAAAGTTTCCAGAGCCCTCTACGCTGGATGACTGATTCATTAAGTTTCTCAAAGAGCAATGAACTTTCCTCTCTTGATATTCTCACAGGAGATGATACATTACTCCACCATTTTGTTAACTACCTGGTCAAAAATACTTAAGAGCTTTTGAATCTCCATACACACTAGAAGTAATTTTTAGAGCACCATAGCTTTTGCTGATTACAAATTATTTTCTGTAATTTTCACAATGTTAAATAAACTTACTTTTATGCAGAAGAGTCTGAACAAATAAAACTCTGCACCTTGTCCTTTTGTGACCATTTACCTTGATTTACACTTTCTAGAAAAATCCCTTGTCATAAACTCTTCCTTTTGAACATGATGTTTTCAGAACATGCTCCAGAGATACTTGCTTTAATTCGACTTGTCTTGATCTCATATTTATAGTGTGACATTTTTGTTTCACACAAATTAAATCTCTGATGCTGTAGTTTATAAAATTCTGAGATGGTCATATTTATCTTATAAAACTCAAACAAATTTTGAAGCAACTTTCACTTGGTAACTATAGCCTTGACTTAAGTGGAAAAGTCAGTTTCTTAAAAGAAGGAACCACATTTTATATATTATTGCACATTGGAAAAATAAATAACTTCTTTTTATCCAGTATATTCTTTGGTATTCACACATCTTCTTGTTCTTTTATTTTATTATACTTTATTTTAAACTTTTTATTCTGAAATATATATATAGAATGAAGAAGTAAAATGCAGTAATTCATTATAAAGACAACATACTGATCTAGATAAAAAAAAATACTGTAAATACTGACCTAGTTTAAAAAAATAACATTGTAGCAGTATTTTTTTTGCTACCTTATTATTACAACTATCATCCCTCATAGAAATAACCATGCTCTTAAGGAAAACACTTGTTGGGATGAGCACTAGGTGTTATATATAGGGGATAAATCACTGGAATCTACTCATGAAATCATTGTTGCACTATATGCTAACTAACTGGAATGTAAATTTAAAAATTAACTAATTAATTAAAAAATAACCATGCTCATGTCTTTTACAGTAATCATCCACATACTTCTCTGCATAATTTTGTTACCGGAATCTGATCTGGATCACACAGCAGAAGAACCAAGCGGCACTCGGAGATCTTGGAAGGCAGACCATCAGTGGGCTCAGAGGAGATCATTCTCCAGAGGTCTGAGCCCCTAGCTAAGTTTAAGCATAAGAAACAATTTATAGTCTGTTACTTCCTCATTCCTCATTAGTAGTACTTTGGCACAGTAGGCAAGCAGGGTTGGAAGAAGAACCAGGAATGGGAATCTTCTGGTCAGGGACAGGAATCTCCCTATCAGTCCTGTCGACCATCTCATAACAGATTTTTCCCTATCAGTTTTACCGCTTAAAGTAACCATTCTTAGTTAAATTTAATTTTATGTTTTCTTTTTGTATTGATACTATTGTGAGGGGTCCTTAGTTTAACATTATATTTTTGAGACGTATCTGTATTACTGCATGCAGTTCTGTTTATCCATTCTCATTGTTGTATAGTTTTCTTTGTAAAATGTATAGTGATGTTTTTCCATATGACTCTCAATTTGAAATTCGGGTTAGCTCTAGTTTGGGAATTATATTTATATGTTGTTAAGATGATTCTTTTACACATCTCCGGGCATGGGAGTTGCAAATTTAAGCACTGAACCCGCCAAACCTAATTTTATAGCTCAAGATAACTAATTACTTAGGTAATTATGTAGCAAAGTCAGTCTTACTTTTTTGATCATTGAACTTTGCTCTGTTTCAAAAGGAAACATTTTTTTCATTCAAAATATATTGTGTTTTTTTCATTCAAAATATATTGTGTTTCAGCCATTTGTGTCTTCCCTATATTCCATATCTGTCAAATTTTCCCATTGTTTTACTCCTCTGTAGGGAGAATATTTTGTTTGTTTATTTTCCTTTGATCATGTCTTGTAGAATTATTGTAGTCATTGATAATATAATCGATAACTTATATCAAAACAATAATTATATTTTGAAGCAAATTAAATAGTTTTTATTTTCTTTAGATTCAAGTAGATGCCCTTAATTCCCAGCTTTGAGAAAGAGCCACATAAATATCCCATAATGCATGAGTGATATACATAATGTTAAAGGAGAGAACATTACTTTCTGACCTTCACACAAATCCTCTTCTGCTCTGTTGCCGGAGGGCTGAGAGCCCTTTAAACTCAGTGACCTACTTAGCATGGCTGTAAATGTCATTCTTATTCATGGCAACATTTAATGCTTTCCTGGATTTTGCTAAACTGTTTACCACAATGATATATTGCAGAATTGAATTCCACAGTTTGATTGTGTGCTGCATAAAGAATTGCATTGTTCATCGGTCTAAAGTGGAATGCGATTCATTCTCATTGAGAGTCTGCTGGTTTCTGTGGTATGAGAATGGGATGAGAAAACACCTTATGTTTTCATTAAAACATTCATTACTTTTATAGCTGTTTTTCCTTTTCATTGTTTACTTCTCTCCATTACTAAGTAAATCACACTATCATCCCTTCCAGACATAATTTTTTATATTTATTTTGGCCTTTTTACTCAGCATTCACATTTAGCCTGATTTTAATCTGTCACATTTTACATAATCTTCATTATAAATCGACTACTGAGTGAAACTGATGCTCCAAAGAACTCTACAAGCACTGCAAGGAAAAGGCATCAACATTATACAGTTACGAATAAATCAGAATTCAAAACTCAGAATTTTTAACTTCTGTTCATATGAATGCACCATGTTGACTTCTGTTTTCTTATACCTGCTAGACAATTAGAAATGCTTTTCTCTACTAGTTAAATTACATTCAAAAATTTTATCTTACTTAAAACTAATAATTATTTATAATCAACACTGAAACAAATTCTTAGATATATTTATTTTTTACATGTATGAAAATCAACGCAAATATGTCGGTGGTAACTCTAAATCTAAAGGGCCTTATACTGAGTATCCTTTGCAAAGACATTCACAGTTAACACTTCTACTCATGAAAATGTTTCAAGAGTACTCTTCAAATCCCAACAGGAAAGGAATACAAATTATTTTAGCTACCCAGAAAAATTGTTTGCAACAATACTATTCTTTACATGCTGATTGTAGGACCAGTGATTTATGTAAATCCTAAAGCACTTCTTATAAATAATGCTAACAGTTTTTTAAAGGAATTGAAAATAGGAAACAAAACACAATTGAATAATACCCACCGTTTTACTGATACTCAAAAGAACAAAATGGCAATAAGATTTTTGTGAAAATTAACTTGAATAATTAATTTTTGCACATAACTTTTGATGATATTGAGAGTTTATTACTCTGTCTATAGCTCTTTCTTGTGGGATTCTTTTCATATATTACTTCAGTCACACTTGCCTTAATCTTACTTATCACAGACGATTCTAGGACTGTTAAAACTAGAAGGCTGCTAGGTGAACTTTTCATAACAAATATATTGCCTTTCATCCATTAAAAAATGTAACTGCTTAAACAAATCAAATGTGTGTATATTAATAATCATATCAAGATCTGTAACCCCTCTAGACTACAATGATATAGTAATTTAACAAGAATTGCTTTCTTCCTCTATAAGCCTGTCAGATCTAGGTTTTAATTATCTTCTCACCACCTCTAGGCCTTTTCATATTCAGACGGTATGTAAATTAATGTAGTCTCTCATTTTGAAAGAGTTAAGGGATAAGAATATCTCTAGAATATTTCTCTCTTACCTCTATTAACCACATATCTGTTCTCCTGTGGAGTGTAATTCAAAAAGAAAATATAGAAACAATTTTGGAGAGTAAGAGCAGTAGAAAAATGATCCTTGCTCTTAACAAAATAAATACTAAAAATCTTTAGGGCCATCAAAGTAGGAATATTAGCTCAAAACATTTCTTTACAAATTTCTAAAACAAAACAAAATTCTTTGTTCATGAAAATAGATTTCTTTGTTCAACAAACATTTTTTAGGCACCTCTTTATATATCAGGTATTATTCTAAACTTGGGGCTATAATATTGAACTAAAAAGACAAAACCCCTGTCTTTGTCTAACTACATCTTGCATGTTAGAAAGAGAGACAGAAAATAAATAACTAAACATGCGACAGGTACTATATCAAGCAGTGGTTAGCACTATAAAGAAAAAGAACTGAGGTAATGGTAAGGAATGAATAAGGGAGAAAATCTAGGGATATCAAAAAATCCTTCTCTTACATGGAAGTTGAGTAGCAATCAGTAGCAAGGGAGTAAAACATGGATATCTGTGGAAACAACACTAGAAATAGTCAAGCTGATTCCAAGATTTAAATTTGATCAATTAAAATGATGGAATTATCATCAACTGAGATGAGGAAGGCTAGAGGAGAAGAGCATAGGCAAAAATCAGGAGTTGAGAGTTGGGCATGTTACTTTTGAAGTATCTAGTAGATATGCAAAGGGAAATAACAGGTGGACAGTTTGATATTAGACTAGAGTTCTAGTGAGAAGCCTATATTGGATTATAAATTTGGTAGTTATCAACATATAGATGGTATTTGAAGCCATGTGGTTTGACATGATAATGAGAGACTGGGTAAATAAAGTTGGACAAGGTCTGAAGACTAAGCCCTGGAACTTTCCAGTTGTTGGCAGTAAATTAGAGGAGAAAGATATAGCAATAAAAAATGAGAAAGACAACTCATGTGAGCAAAACAAAGAAAAAGCATTGTACTGGAAACCAAGTGAAGAAAAGATTTAAACTAAGAATGAGTGAACAGTTGTGTCAGTGAAACGCCCAGAGATCGGAAGACCCCCAAAATGAGACCACCAGAGACCAGAGTCAAAGCCAAGCGGCAAGGGTTGTTTATTTGCAGGTTTGAACCTGGACCTCCGCGCACTCGTTGCTGGTGACGCTAAGAGGCCCTGAACAAAGCCTTTGCAGCCTTTTTATAGACAGAAGTAAACAAGTCATGGGGAGAGACAGGAGATTTCCATGGTTACAAGTTTGCCATTGATTAACATTAAAATGTGAACATATACCGCCATCAGGTTTTTGGCGGGATCCAATTATAATATTTGGGGTACCTTTGAATTCAGCCTATCACAGAGCGAGTTTGAAGTCTTGTTTGGCGACTAACAGGTTAACATCTCTCTCTCCAGGCCCTTCCCTCAGCAAGGTGGGGGGCATCCGCTGGCCTTTTCGGATTGGCTTCCGCCAAGGTGGGGTGATGGGGTGACAGGGGGAACATGAAGCTAGTCGCTTGGGCAATCCGGTGGTGGGAAAGCAAGCCTTCCTTCAACATTGAGAAGATTTAACTATGCAATCAAAGACCTGATAAAGATGAAACCTAAAGCTTCGGGTTTTCTTGGCAGAAAAAGGAGAAAACTTTTGTTTCTAAATAGTCTTACTTTTTCTGCAATAGGAAGCTGAAAACTCAAACCTATGTTTAGTAACTATGTATTTTATTTTGATAGAAGTCATGCAATTCAGGCCAGACATATTTTCAAAAGGAGTTAACCCTATCTGGTGGGAGTTGCATACTCCTTAGGGTGCAAAGGGGAGGAGAGCTATCCAGTCTCCGCCAGTCTCCAAGGTCAATTTAATTAAGGTCTCTTTTAGAGTTCTATTTATTTTCTTATCTGTCCTGAACTCTGGGGTCTGTATGCACAGTGTAATTTCCAATTAATCCCCAGGGCCGTGGCTAAATTCTGGCTTACTTTGGACACAAATACAGGTCCGTTGTCTGACCCTATCATCTGAGGAAAGCCATATCTTATGAAGATGTCTTTCAGGAATTTCTCACGTTTGGTTGGGAGTGCTCAGCGGGCGGTGGTTCCTCAGCTCCTTGGTAGGTGTTTTTCCTTATCAAGGGCCATTACTTTACCGTGGAGATCCCGGAGCTAGCCATCCGCAATGACAAGGAGCTTAACAAGCTGCTAGAGTCAATGTCAAATCCCGCATCTGGTGTCAGCAGCGTTTCAGGCAAGTCTTCAAGTGCGTGGTGGTCGGCGATGGGTGAGTGCGCCTTGCGGAGGCCACGGGTTGGGCGGGGACGCCCCCGGAGACCTTGCCCGTGCTGGGGCTGGGCGTATGGCTCTGGGGATGCGGGAGCCGCGGGGGTGCCGGCGGCTGGCTTGGGGCCGGTGCCGTGGCCCTCATGCCCTGATGTCCCTACCGCGCGCTCCTCAGAATGTTGAGCCCAGTGTCCATTAGGAACTCAGTGGATCGCCCTTTTACTTTTAGGGTTACCCTGGGTTTGGGGAGGGGTGCCGAACCCCGTTTCCCCTAGTCACTGTCATTTCCCATTACTAGAATGAGAGTTTCAGATTGATTCTTGGGGCATTCTTTGGCCCAATGTTCTTTTTCTTTGCCGTAGGCGCATTGATTTTTGCTTGATTGGGGGCGCCCCTCGAGCCGCTGGGAGTTCTCCTTACCTTCTTTTCCTGGAGCCAACTGTCTGAGGCGTCTTTTCCGGTCCTCCGGTTCCGCAGTTCCCGAGAGTAGCATCTTGGCTAGACCCTGGTTTTGTCTCTTTTCAGCCCTTATCTGCTTGTCCTCTGCACTGTCCCTGCTGCTGTGTACCCTCTCTGCCACGACCACTAGATCTTGGAGGCTCTTTTCCCTAGACGTTCTAGTTTCTGAAGTTTTCTCCAAATGTTGGGAGCAGACTGATTGACAAAAGCCATGGCCACCGCAGCTAAGTTCACTGGGGCCTCTGGATCTATAGGAGTGCACTGGTGGAATGTCTCTATTATTCTTTTAAGGAACGCTGCGGGGCTTTCCTCTGGTCCCTGACTGACAATGTAGGCTTGCGAGCCGCAGCCTTGAGACCTGCCAACAGAGTCTGGTGGTAGACTAAGAGACTCTCCTTACCTTTAGCCAAGTTGTAGTTCTAATCTGGCCATGCCAGGGGAAACCCAGCGTCATTTTGAGCCTGGTCAGTAGTGGGAACTCCAGTGGGCCCAGGAACCAATTTTCTGGGTTCAGACTGGATTATTTTTCATTCCTCAGTACTGAACATGCCGGGAGCCGCACTGGCCTCTCCGGACGGCAGTCGCAGCAAGGAAATGGCAGTGCTTGCATAGCTTCAGCCATGAGAAATGAAAACTGACATCTCCCTCTGCCACTACTGGCTCGTGCTGGAAATAAACCTACTGGTATTGACCAGGCCTCATAATATTCCATATCAGACCCATATTCTGAACACAGACTGAACATAGATACCTCATAAGGAAAAGTATATTCCTGCCTTTACAAAAGAGACTTTAGATGAAAGCTCTGTGGGCAATTGTCAAAAGGCTCTTCCTATGGGCCTTGCAGACCCAAGACTTAGACAATAAAGGGGGTTAAGAACACAAGAGTTACAATTGAGCCTGGCCCCGAGACAAAGAGCCTAATCCAAAGTTAAGATATAGATAAGGGCAGAACATAAGTTACCACATTTATCTTCGCTAATTGCTGAAGCATAGCAGCCCCTTCCTCAAGGCCCATATTCCACAAACATTTTCCTTTATACTGGCAGCTGGGATGAGGACAGACAAGAGCAATCAAAACATAACCCAGGCGCAAAGACTGACATACTTATGGCCCCCATGGTGCTTGCACATTCAGCATCAAGGAAAAGGCTCGCTCAAGCAATTTAGGAATAAGCCTAATACATTTTACAAATAATTAGCCCTTGTAAAAATTCTGTCTTCTGATGTTATATTATCGTTGAGCCTTAAAATAAAGACACCAAAACCGACAAGACAGAGATGCCTGCCTGGTGATCAGTAAGAATCTCAGGGCTCTCTCATTCTCTTTTGCTGACACCGTCTATCCTTCAGGGACTCCTGGACCTGTCGGAGCCGGCTCGGCCTCCGACATGAACAGAACCTGCAACAATTACTGGCAATCATCCCAGGTGGCTGATAAGTGAACAGAACAGTTTCTAAGGGGTTAATAATGGCGCGGGGATTCTCCGAGAACGGAGCGTTTTGAGACTTCTAATTGTACAGATTATTTGTGGCGAAGGCCCTGTAATGGTGGGGCTGGCTGCCCCGATCATCAGGGGGGCCTGTAGCTCTCAGGGGCAAGACAGTTGAGTCCCGTCCCTCAGGTGTCATTCCACGGCGGCTTCGGGTCCCTTGGGTGGGGCCCATTTCCCCAGGGCCGCTGGGTCCGGTGGGGCAGGGGGCGCCGGTGGTTCGGGTGGCGCCTTTGTTCCTCCTGCTGGGTCCTGTGGAGGAGGTTGCCTAAGGAGGGGGAGAAGTTAATTTTTCCTCTGTTCCGCCCTGTAAAAAAGGGTAGAGCGGCGCAGAGGGTTCAGTTTCCTTTTTCGGCAGCTCCAAAGCCCGGGAGGGTGGGTGCTTTTAAGTCACCGCCAGGATGTCAGGTTTCTGTGGAGGCAAGAAACTTTTAATCCAAGAGGGTGGGTTATCAACCAGATCAGCCCAAACCATGATGTCCGGTGGCCATTTCACATTGAAAGTGGGCCATTCTGTGCTGCAGTAAGTTTAAGATGGACCCTTCCTAACAGTCACTGAGAGGTTATGGGCTAACATTAAGTCTAGGGGTTTGGATGAAGTCTGTCTCATAACGTCAGTCTCAGTCACAAGGTAATTAACACCAACAGAGAAAATCGACAATTTGACACAGACATACACAGTGAGAGAGACCGATAACAGAGTTCGCTGCGCACAGACACAGACACACAGAGACCGATAACAGAGTTCGCTGCGCACAGACACAGACACACACAGACACAGACACACACAGATACAGAAGGCTAGCCAACAGGAACAGACACCGGCCTCGCCGGTTCGCGGTAGCGACCCGCTCCTTCCAACAGGAACAGATGCCGGCCTCGCCAAGCGACCTGTTCCATCCAACAGGAACAGACGCCGGCCTCGCCAAGCGACCTGCTCCGTCCAACAGGAACAGACGCCGGCCTCGCCAAGCGACCTGCTCCGACCAACAGGAACAGACGCCGGCCTCGCCAAGCGACCTGCTCTGTCCTTTTGGGCGCCGGAGGACGTCTCCTCGGTCCCGACTGACTGTTCTATAGCGCGTCCGCCAGAGCCAGTACAGTCCCCAATACAGATTCCGTGCGGCAGAAACTGAAACAAACAGACAAGACAGAAACTGACGCTGAGACAAACAGATAGACAGAGCCGGCTCACTTACCGATCGGTCGTAGGAACAACCCGTTGACTTGGGGTCTGGTAGGTCTGGGGGGGAATTATCCCAGGACGAGCCCCCATATGAAACGCCCAGAGATCGGAAGACCCCCAAAATGAGACCACCAGAGACCAGAGTCAAAGCCAAGCGGCAAGGGTTGTTTATTTGCAGGTTCGAACCTGGACCTCCGCGCACTCGTTGCTGGTGACGCTAAGAGGCCCTGAACAAAGCCTCTGCAGCCTTTTTATAGACAGAAGTAAACAAGTCATGGGGAGGGACAGGAGATTTCCATGGTTACAAGTTTGCCATTGGTTAACATTAAAATGTGAACACATACCGCATCTGATTGGTTCCCGCCATCAGGTTTTTGGCGGGATCCAATTATAATATTTGGGGTACCTTTGAATTCAGCCTATCATAGAGCGAGTTTGAAGTCTTGTTTGGCGACTAACAGGTTAACATCTCTCTCTCCAGGCCCTTCCCTCAGCAAGGTATGGGGTAGCCGCTGGCCTTTTCAGATTGGCTTCCGCCAAGGTGGGGTGATGGGGTGACAGGGGGAACATGAAGCTAGTCGCTTGGGCAATCCGGTGGCGGGGAAAGCAAGCCTTAAGCATTGTTACAGAAGCGGAAAGAGCTGGTTAGGTATTAGCTTCCCGTAGCGCAGGCATTTGCTCAGAAGCGGAAAAGCTGGTTAAGTTTTAGGTTTAGTTTATCTAGGACTGGGGCTACGTGCAGCCCGAGGTTTCTCTTAATGGAGGACTTAATTTTTGGCTCTTCATCAGAACCTGTTAACTGGTCAAGTATAGTAAGACTATGAATTGACCATTGAAATTCACAAAATGGAGGCCATGACAGAATGTGTAAATAACTTTTATGAAGATTTTAATATAAAGAGGGGCAAAGAAATAGAAAACTATACAAGGATATGATGTTGAAGTTTACTTTGGAGTAGGGAATACTACAGCCTATTCATGTGCTGAGAAATATACACAAGAGAGGGAAACTCAAGAAAAAGGAGAAAAATAGAGTTGTATCTTTGAGTAGGCAAGAGATAATGGGATCCAGTTCACAAGTGCAAGGGTTAGCCTTGGATAGCATTAGTAACCATTCTTTGATAGCAACAGGAGGGAAAGGAAAAGATATAAATCCAGACAAAAATAAATTGGTAGATGTAGTGGTAAAAGTAGAATCTTTTATCAGTTATATTTTATATTGTCAACAAATAAGAAAGGTCATGAGCTGAAAGTAAATAAGGAGAAGAAAATATTCATACTTTGTGAGGAGAGAAGGTATGAAATAGTTACCTAAGACAGGAAAGGAATAAGTGTATTAGGGAAATATGCTATAATTCCATTAGGACTCACGCATTTACAATGAGATCTTTTTAGCATCTTTATGTGTTTTTCCATTTAAGTTTACTTGCTTAGGTGCAGATATGAAATAAACAGAGAATTATATTTAGCTATGGTCCGAGTTTTATCAAACAAGTAAAATGAACAGAAGAGACAAGGAAATTGAATGTATGTGAAGGCAGCTTGGCTGAGTAAGGTTGAAAGTGATGATTGAGAGATTGGGAGAGAGGGAAAACATGAAAGGCAGTTGATTGGTGGTCCCATGCAACTGAATATTAAAGGTTGGTTTACAAGATAGAAGAAACTGGAAAGAAAAGAGGCAGTGGTTGATGAGGTTTTTGGGGTGCCAGTGGGGTTCGTGAAGTCTGAAGCCAACGACCAAGAAAGAATTCTTGAAGACCTCTTTGGTCCAAATAGGTAGTTTTATTAAAGCATGGGGACAGGACCTGTGGGCAGGAAGAGCTGCCCGGGGATCATGAGGAGAGATTGGTTATATACTATGGAGTTGAGGGAGGTAAAGTCAGGGGAAATTTTTTAAAAAATTGTTTTAATGTTTATTTTTTTGAGAGAGACAGACAGAGCATGAGTGGGGGAGGTACAGAGAGAGAAGGAGACCCAATATCCGAAGCACAGAGCCCTATGTGGGGCCCGACTGTGAGATCATGACCTGGGTGGAAGTCTGATGCTTAACCACTTAACTAACTAAGCCACCCATAGGCTCCCAAGTTGGAGGAAGTTTACAGTGAGATTTTCATTTGCTAAGGAAGACTCCCAGGATAGTGGAGGCCTAGCTATTGTCAAGTTAAGGTTGTTCCCCACCCCCGCCCCACGCAAAACATTAGCATTAAGACAGTAGGGGGTTCCTAGAGAATCCTTCAACTCAGCCTGCCTCAAGTATTTGTCAATTGGCTGCAGGTTATATGGAAAATTAGGTCTATGTGCCACTTCCTTCTGCCTTTGTTTCCCATATCACTATGGAAGGGTGATGTTGGGGCTCCAGGAAATGGAGTCTATAGGTTTCTGGTGATTAGGCTATTGATAAGATTGCCTTTTTCTTGTAATTTACTAAGGTATTTCTAAATAGATGGAGACTCAGGGCCTGCAGGACTATGATCTCTATCAGTTAACCCTTTGTTTTTCCCCTTTCCTTTGTTCTTGAGCAGCCTGGAGTACCCAAGGAATTTCACACATATCCCACCTGGGGGAGTGAGGGGGGCAGTGCAGAAGGGGGTTGTGGCTTGTCAACTTGCTTTATACTCCCTCATCAGTGGTCAGAATGGATACCTGGAGATGAGATTATGGAGTGAGTACTGATATGTTATATCAGATATCAGAGAGAAAACACAGGCAGACTGACTTTTGGATCTGGGAGATGGTTGGGTCATGGTTCAGCATTGGATTCATGGATATAGACACCTCTCGTTCCAGGTACCACAAGACTCCATAAAACAGTGCAAATCCTCTCTGCTTTTAGTCTTGCCTTGGTTGTCATTTTCTCAGGAAAACTGGAGTAAGGGGAACTGTTAGGCTGAGTGAATTATCATTGTATTTTGTCCTTTCTGCTAACACCTTGACCAATAGTTCAATAATCAAACTCAGCATTTGCCCTCAAGTGGCATCCTTGGCTCATTGTTATTTGAAGGGCTATTTTCTCTAGAAATCAGCTCATTTAGGCTTGAGGGCCTTCACTACTCTTTGATAGTCCTTTAGAAAAGTAAAGGCTTGGGGCGCCAAGCCCTTAAGTGTCTGACTTAAGCTCAGATCATGATCTCAAGGTTAGTGGGTTCTGAACCCCACATCGGGCTCTGTTCTGACAACTCAGAGCCTGGAGTCTTGTTTCAGATTCTGTGTCTCCCTCTCTCTCTGTCCCTCCCCCACTCATGCTGTATTTCTCTCTGTCTCAATAATAATAAACATTAAAAAAATTAAAAAGAAAAGTATGGGCTTTGTTTTGTTTGTATCTGGATTTATCTTGATGTACTATGGGAAAAAAGAGATTCTGCATTATTTTATATCCTATATACAGGGGAGTTCTTCATTGGCATTTTTCAACTTCTTGATGCATCCATGCCCCACTATAATCAGAATCTGTTGGGATGAGCTTAATCGATGAATGATTGACAAAACCAAGGATATCTTTTATTTATGCTTCTAAATAATCATGATCACTTTTCTTTACTGAAACTCCATAGTGTTCAGCATATTTTTGACACAATATTTTGGCTATAATAAAAGGATTTCTAGATTATTCATCATTCATATTTTTCATATGAATACATTCATATTGGTTAATGCTTCTGTGATGTGGCATCCACAGCTGAAAAATTTCTCCATGTTCAAGAACCATCTGATCATATTTAATGCCTTTACCTGGGCCCTCCAATTTATGACATCTAACTTTAATTAAATTTAAATTGCTATTGTTGCAGAAATCTGGTCTGGTTCACCCAACAGAAGAACCAAGCAGCACTTGGAGATCTTGGAAGGGAGGAGGTTTATTTTACATTGATGGGCTCAGAGGAGATCATTCTACAGAGGAGTGAGCCCAGAGCATCAGCAGAGGGAGTAATTTATAGCCTGTTACTTCTGCATTCCTCATTAATGCATGCGACAAGCAGTGTGGTAAGAAGAACCCTGAAGAAGGAGCCTTTGATCAGGGACAGGTATTTCCTTATCAGTCCTGCCGGCCATTTTATAACAGATTTTTCTCTATCACAATGAGAGATTTTGGTATGGTTTCATATTGAGCTTCTAGTCAAATAAAACACTTGGGTCAATTCCAGGCGGAAAAGAAAGCTGTTTAATCTAACCATTCCTCTTTCTGTTCTGGGGTGATAAGTTGAACAAAAGGTCAAGATTGTATGTGTATTGCAATTTGTTACAAACCATAATTACAGCCTGTGGTGTCCTATTAATTATTAAGAATTTTTATCTAAAATATTAAGTATTGATACTTCTTTTAATTGAATACTTCTTAACCATATTTTATGTGCTTTGAGACTTCATGCTTTCTACGTCATTTAACTGTCTCTTTATTTTAAAATCCTATCTTTGTTCATCGCGGTTGTACACCTCATAAAAGTATGATTGATTAGAAAGTTTAAACATCTGATCTGGTCGTTTTAAAACTTAAAGACTAATGGGGCACCTGGGTGGCTCAGTCAGTTAAACATCTGACTTTGGCTCAGGTCATGATCTCACAGTTCGTGGGTTTGAGCCCCTCACTGGGCTCTGTGGTGACACCTCAGAGCCTGGAGCCTGCTTCTGTTTCTGTGTTTTCCTCTCTCTCTCTCTCTGCTCCTCACCCGCTCATGCTCTGTCTCTCTCTCTCACTCTATCAAAAAAAATAAACATTAAAAAATTTTAAAAGAATATTCGAAGACTATTAATATCCCTTCATAAAATACTGTACAAATAAGCACCATCATTAAGCATGTGTGTTCTACACTCAGACCAGGGCCTAAGTGGGCATAACGTCTTGCCATATTCTCATGGTCCTAGAAGTCATAAGTCAGTTGTAGATAATAAGTAAATACATAGGCCAGCTTATTATTATAATATTGTATGGCATATCATGTTAATCATAATTGTGAATTTAGGGTGCTTTGTGTCTGACTTTGAAATGGCCTAAATATTTAAATTAAAAAATATTGCTCCTGATACTAATGTGAAAAACAAAGGCAGAAAGAAATGTAGAGAAAATTAAATTTCCTTATAGCCTCCAGCCCATTGACAAATAGTTTAGGCAGGCAGGGTAGGACATTCCTCCAGGAACTCCAAACTGTCTTAATGTTAATTCTTTGCTAGAGGGGGGGAAAAAAAACCCTTGGCTTGGCAATAGCTAGGCCTCCAGGATCCAGTGAGTCTTCTTTAGCACATGAAAGTTCTTTAGGAAACTTCCCTTTGTCTTTACCTCCCTCATGGGGATGGAGGAGGGCACTTGTTGGGATGAGCACTGGGTGTTAGATGGAAAAAAACTTGACAATAAACTATATTTAAAAAAAAAAACCCAAAGTGTATAATCAGTCACACCTCACAAACCCCAGGGCAGCTCTTTCTGGCCACTGGTCCCCGTTCTATAATCAAACTACCTTTTTGCACTGGAGATGTCTCAAGGACTCTTTCTAGGCTCCAGACCCTGAACACCAACATTTCCACATCAATACCATATTACAACTTTGGATTAATCAAGTGACCAAATAGAAGTACCAATTAAATTATAGGTTTGGTGAGCAAAGCAAGATAAATTTGACTATTTGGAAATTATTATCAACTGTTAACACTAACTGGTAATTAAACTTCCTCATATTCTTCACAAGGAAATTTTTATTTATCTCATAAAGTTCTAAGTACATTTCAAAATTTTCTGCCAAGAAAGACTTTGATTGATAAAGTTAAACTGTATCTAATCAAAGAATATGCTCAGTTGTTAGCTATTAATAAACGTGTATATGTGTGTGTGTGTATAGTATGTGTATGTAAACTATATATACATATTCTTACTATTCTTTCAATATTCTGAATAAGTTAAATTAAAGAATGTATTGAAATTTAAAGTGATGAAATGACTGATATAATTAACTATGTCTTATATATATGAATTTCTTTTCTTGAGAATTTGTGACAGAAATAAAACACAGAAATAAAGGTAAATTATGCAGTTAAAATGGTAAACTGACTGCAGTTGTCAATCATTATGCCAGTTTTATGTTGTTCATCAACAACCCCATATTTTATTCCCTGACTTTTTAATAATAAAATACTATAGATGTGAACCTGTAAGATGCATTAATAATTTAAAAAGTGACTTGTTTTAAACATTGTGGATAAGCATGTGATTTCTTTACAATAAAATAAATGTCAAACTATTTCTTTTCCATTCATTTCCCCTCCTCCATCTGACAAATCTAGGTAGGCCCTTAAAGATTGGTATTTTGTTTTTGTTTAAACTGTGGGAGTATTTCTTTTTTTTTTAAGTTTGTTTATTGAGAGAGAGAGAGAGAGAGAGAGAGAGAGAAAGAATCTGCAGTCATGCTCAAGGGCATGCACATGAACAAAGAAAGGGGCAGAGAGAAGGAGAGAGAATCCTCTGACCCTGGGATCAAGACCTGAGCTGAAATCAAGAGACAGATGCTTAACTGGCTGAGCCACACAGGTGCTCCATAGCTTGGTATTTTGAAAGCACTTTACTATTGAAACCATTTAAAGTTATTTCTTACGTGCAGTCATGTCTGCACCAAGCTGAGCACAAAGCAAATCTTAGGCTTTAATTTTTTATGAATAAATGGTAAAACCAGATTACTCCTTTTTTCTCTTTAACAATTACTTATTATTAAACCGCTAACATTATTTGTAGGCAGTGTGTGAATTAGGGTATATTGTGAAATTCATGACTTAAATTATGTTGATTGATATTTTCTTCCATTTAAATTATTGTCTTCTAGAGTCTTCTGACTCCTGATCTCGGCTCAGGTGATGATCTCGAGGTCTTGAGGTTGAGCCCTGTGTCAGGTTCTGTGCTGACAGTGTTACAGGAACGTTGAAGAGACGCTGGTCCTCGTCTCACCGAGTTGAAGAATGAATCTCACAGATGACAACAGAGAGTGAGCAAAGCGATAGAGTTTATTGGGAGAAAGTATAAAGCTTTCAAGAGTGAGAGGGGTCCTGACTGGGTAGCTGCCAAGGATTTTTGTCCCTGACTTTTTATTGGCACCTTATCAGAAAGTCTGTGAGACTCTATGCATGGCAACTATAGCCCAGGTGGGTCTGGAATACGTTTATCTTCCCCCCACCCCCAATCCTACCGCGCAACCTCCTCCCTCCCCTCCTCCCCCTCCCCCTTCCCCTCCTCCCCCTCCCCCTTCCCCCTCCCTCGCCTCTTCCTCCTCCCCTCTTCCTCCCTCCCCCTCCTCCTCCTCCCCCTCCTCCTCCCCCTTATCTCTCCCTATTAGCCTAATGTTAACCCTTTCCCCACTCATTCTGCCCCGCCCCCGGAATAGGATCCCCAAACTGCTGTTAGGGAACAGGGCCGATGACTGGTCTGGCTTCTTCAAGCTGACAAGGGACCGTGTGGGGGTACAGCAGTCAGAGTCTACCCAAGGGTCGGCAGAATGCTCCACGGTATGGTTCTACAGGAAGGCTGACAGGTAAGTGGTGGCACAAACATCGGCAGACACAAAGAGGGAAACATAAACTAAAGATTATACTGACCAATGAGATGGCATCTCTAAGAAAATGTCCCCAGTTCCCAAACCAAACAATCCAGGAGAGACCCTGATTTTGTCCATTTGTGCCCAAGTGTCATCAGTTGTGAGACTTTATGGAAATTTTCAGTTATATTGTAATAACACAGGTGAGGGCATCTCTCACAGCCCAGGTGATGGAGGAGCAGTAAGTAAAAAATGGTGGCTCAGTTTTCCACGAGTCGGGCCTTAACTTCACTTAATTCTTGATTTAAAGCTTCTAATGCTTGTGAGGTATCATTTAGAGTTCTGCTGAGTAAGCAGACAGTTTGCTTTATTTTGCAGTGTAACACTCTTCCAAAAGCCGGGAGGGAGTCCTACCAGAGATAGAGCCAACACAGCTGTTTATCATTATTCCTTTGCAAATTTTTAGGTAAAGCCAAACCTGGGTATTATTTCGTAAAGCAGAACTTTTATTACTTTTTGTCAAAATGGAAGGCCTCTACCCAATTAGTAAAAGTATCAACCCATACCAACAGATGTTGGAACCCCTTTGACCTTGGCATAGGAGTGAAATCTAGTTGCCAGTCTTCGCCTGGATAGCCTCCAGTTCCTTGATTGCCTGAGAGAGCAAGTTCCTGGTTGAGAGGGTTGTTTCTAAGACACACTTCACAGGCTGATAGTAGTTGCTGAACTGTCCTTGACCAATTTTTCCCAATAAATATCTTTGGGGCCATTTGATAAGTTTTATCCTTCCCTAAATGAAACAAAGGCCTGATGCAGTGCTTTAATGATCTTCCAACTTTGTGAGCTAGGCAATAGTAATTGCCCCTGCTCTGTTTATAACCATTCTGAGGGCTGGAGACAGTGTCCATGAGTCAGACCCCAGTTTATTTCCTTGGGGGAGTAGGTGGGTCTAAACTGAGCAAGGGAGTTATCCCAAATAAGTGAAGCCTCAATAATTTCTTTTTGAGAAATTGGTGGTGGCTATTTCAGCCATGTATGCAAAATTATTACTGACACCTGTCTCATCAACCCCTTTTGTGTGCCTTTTGCAATCCATAACAGCTACTTTTTGGGGCAACAGGATAGATTAAGAAGCTTATTGGTCACCTTATGATATTTTCTGCAGTCAGAAAATGCCATTACAAGTCTTAATGCAGATGGCTGGACTTTCTAAGAGCAAAGCCTGATACTTGGAAAGCCAACTGTCTATCAACCAGAGATATCCTTTCATTTCTAATAGGCTGGTTATATTATGAGGGACATATATGGTTATGTCTGCCCCTAAGGTTAGTTTGGTGGCCTCATGCATTAGAAGGGCAGCAGCAGCTATGACTGGCAGGCATGCTGGCCACCCCTTGCCATCATATCTGGCTCCTTGCTAAGATATCCCACAGGTTGTTGAGTGGGTCCTCTGGTTTGGGTTATGACTCTAAGAGCTATTTCTTTTTCTTTTCTTTTTTCTTTTTTTTTTTCCAGTAACATACAAATTTAAAAAATTTCTTACTGGGAAGCTTAGGGCTGAGTTTCTTAACAAGGCATGTTTGAGTTTATAAGACTGCTAGGCCTCTGGTTCCCATTGTAGAATGGAGGCTCCATCAGATTGAGTCTCCCTTAATAATTGATATAGTGGGTGAGCTATTTTCCCAAACCCTGGTTTCCACAGGCTACAATATCCAGTAATTCCTAAAAATCCATGCAATTGTTTATCTGTCCTGGAGCTCGTAGCACTGTAGTCTCTAATTCAGTTAGAATGTCCCTTCCTAGCAAGGGAGTGAAGCTCTCTGGCATTATTTTAAAAAAGAATGAGAAAAAAAAATTGGGTTTTCCCATATGTATACCAGGGGCTGAGAGAAAAATTAGGTGTAAGTTTCCAGAGACTCCTCTACTCATTATGCTGCATTTAGATTATTAGATGGAAGTGGAAAGGAGGACAGAAAAGGTAGCTCTGGTATCAAGAAGGAAATCAACTGGTTCACCTTCTGTAGACAGAATTACCCTAGGCTTTGGGTTTCCAATAGACAGCTGCTTCAGGGGAGCCACTGTGAAGAGCCCCAGGCCCCATCAGTCTCTTTCAGGAATGCTGGTTATCTAGCCCTCATAGGTGGAGGTTCCCGAGGTCATTCAGATTTTCCAGGGTCTCCGCACAAGGGGCATGGCTTTACAGGGTTTTGACTTCTGTTGTCCCATCTGAGGGCAGTCTCATTTCCAGTGTCTTGACTTGCCACATAGTGGCACTTGGTGCCAGGATCTGGGGAAGTCTGGTCTGATACAGTATGGAAGACCACGAATAAGGCCTCAGATTTTTCTTAAGCCCTCTTTTCTGTTCTTTACTCTCCTCTTGATCTTGGTTGTAATATACCCAATCGGAATTTCGTCCTAAGAGCTCTTCCAGGGTCCCTTCCAAGTCAACAGCCAATATTTGCAGCTACCTCAGAATATCTAGGACTGATTGAGTGACAAATTTGACCTTTAAAATCATCTCTGTCTCAGGGGCTTCAAGGGAGATTACCTTATATTTAATAAGAACCTTCCTCAAACTCTCCAGGAAGGCCACCAGGCTCTCATTCTGTGTTTGTAAAATACTGGCTAAAGCAGAATTTTAATCTTGTACCAGTGTACTTTCAAAATTAGTTTAACTTTAGTTTTGACCATACATGCCATTTTTCTTAAAGCTTTCCTTTTATAAACCTTCTACAACTTTCTTATGCTTCCAGATTTTGACCTAAGCCTTTTTTCTCCAAACAACCAGTCTCATTTAGGACAAAATTACTTTCTTTTACCTTTAACAAAAATGTGTTCCCATTTCTTAGATCTTTCGTATATATTTCCTGTTTTTGTATTTACAGAGTTGCTTTCTATATTTCTATCAGTCTTAATTATATTTAGTGGAATTTTAACTCTTAGAAACCTAGTCTCCAGTGAAAACAAAGCAGTAATCAATTGTGAACTGTCTGTGATACCAGAATCTTTTTTAGAGGGACAATTTATGAATCAGTTAAGCACAAAGCATGATTTTTAAACAACTTTTTTTTAAATGTTTGTTTATTTTTGAGAGAGACAGAGACAGTATCAGGGGAGGGGCAGAGAGAGGGAGACACAGAATCCAAAGTAGGCTCTCCAGGCTCTGAGCTGTTAGCACAGACCCCAACGCAGGGCTCAAACCCACAAACGGTGAGATCATGACCTGAGCCAAAGTCGGACACTTAACCGACTGAGCCACCCAGCCACCTAAACACAAAGCATCATTTTTAACAGATTTAAACATTCTTAGTTCTTCTGCCATAAGAAGCCAAAAGCACAAACCTATGTTAGTAAGCAGTGCTGCATCATTCCATCTGATTTGGAAAAGGCCTAAATGGCCAGTGAATTTAATCCAGTTTAGCACTCAAAACTTTCAAGTTTCAGGTTTCCAAAGACCCTGAAAGCTATCCTAACAATTACCCATGAACCTTGGAGAGAGACAAAATTAACCATCATTTGAAGTCTTCTTTTGCTGACAAATTGCAACAGAGATATTCAGGAGCCTATTTGACCTTCAGTAAACCTAGGTAGAAAAAGTTTCATATATTTAATGGTGTTAACTCTAAAGACATGTCTATCTTAATTAAACCAACAAACTTAAATTAGTTTAGTGTTACATTCCACCTGTGTCCACTTAAAAGTTAATCAATTTGTTCCCCATTGTCAATTTTTATCTGGGGGAACAGTGAGAAGATCCAACCTGGGCAGTTATGAAGGCTGAACCCCAGGTGGTGCAGAAACAGGAAGAGAGGGAAAGGAAGGCCTAAGATGTGCTAAGTTACCTTGAAGCCTGGAGACAAATAAAAGGCCAGAGGACAGAGAAAAAGGCCTCCTGGTCCTAAAGCATATCAGCTCAGACAGATGAGCAGATGCAGATTTTTTTCACCAACTAGTAGAAACAGGCAGTCCAAGTTGGGCCAGAGAAGACAGGGAACTTCCCTGAAACAAAAGGAGTTTGCAGCTTGGGAATATTCCTTAAAGACCCCATCCCACGTGGACTAAACAGAGACACATGGCTCTAATTATCATAGTCATTAATCCAAGGAATGAATGAGGGAGAAGCCCCACATACAGTGTATTAAGTGTATTAAGAGAAACAGCAAGAGAGAATGTCAGTGTCCCCTTCATTAAGGATGGCCTGTGTTTTCTTCAGAAACCTGGGTTAGGTTTTGGAATACTTCTATATATTGATCAGGCTTGTCTGCAAATTTGCCCAGGTTTTTCTTTGCTTAAAAGCTTGCAAGGAAAATGGAACCTTCACAGGGCCAAATTCACCATAAGGCATTTCGGTCAATGGATACATTCAAAGTGCCTTCCTTTCAGGAGAAGATTTTTTATCCCTGGAAATCCTGGATAAGGAGGGCATGAGGGTCTAATAGGTGGCTTTTCCTGAGAAGAGGCTTCAAGGAGACAAATTGCAAGTACTCACCCTTCCAGATCTCTTATAGGGCTGGGAGATCAGTACCTAATTTACAAGCCTTCCATAAGTCTGCCTGGTCCTATAAAGCACAGAAGACCTGTACAGAGGGAACTTCTGACCATTTACCCTCTCTTCTACAATACAGGTCTAACTGTAAGAGTACTGTACTGAATATTTACATCAGGAGGCCAGGATTCTCCATCTTCCAGGCCAAGTCTGAAAGAAAAAAAAAAAAACAAAAAACAACAACTTCATGCACTTCTTTTTGAGCGTTGTAGATCAAATCTTTCCCAGTTTTTCAGAACACATTCCAGAGGAGTTCCCACAGAGAAAGGTTTGTTTCCCATCTCATGATCCTGGTGGGAGTCAAGTACCTCAAGAATCTCTATACTTGTTATATTTGAGAGGGAACTATGAAGGTATCCCAACATATCAACTCTCTCTTTTAGTATCAAGGTATCCCTTGATCTGCCTTCCCCAAAGTGAGAGGATGGCCTAACACCTTGGGTCAAAGAAGGATTGGGCCAGCGGGAGTAGCCATTCTGACCCATTGCTTTATCCCCCTTCCCTCCTCTGGATCCTTCTAAATCTTTTAAATCTTAAGGAGTTTGGTGAGGTTTGTGATTCAGTCCTTGTTATTTATAAAGGCTATGGGTGCAAGGAAACAACTGGGGCAGTTATGGGAAGGCATGTACTACTTATGGACAAATCCTCAGGCGGTAACCCCCATGACAAGTCTCCATCCTTTTATGAGTCTCGGGTGCCCAATGGGAACCATAGGCAGGTTCAGAGTGTTTGATTGACAGTCCTTATGTTCATCCCCTGGATGAACTTTTCATGTGACAGAGAAAGTCCCTCATGACCTCATTCTTTGGATTCATTGATTGGGTCCTAATTTCTTGATCATACTAATTTGTTTGCATCCCCAACCCATGAAATTTAGCCCACATGGTCAGTTATTTCCTTGCCTCACCCCCAAGCATCCTTTCTTCCTGTATGCCTGATGTCCTACCAGCAGATGGGTGCTGACTGAAGGGTGTAATCCTTGAGACCTAGCAGCACTATAGTTCCTGACATTTTGTTCTTGAAACAAGAAAACTTCTACAACATATTTTAAGTTTCCTACTGCTGTTGTGCACAAAGAAGGTACTCTTGGTAGATCTATGCTGCCATTCTTAATGCCCAAAACCCAGGGAATACAAAGGAATGACTCAATATTGTCTGTTGATATTTGAAGCCTAGAGTCCTGGCCACATTTAAGCCTGACTTGTATCTGACAAAAGAAACATGTTTCACTAAATCAGTCCCTAACTGCTGGAGCATATTTATCAGCAGGGATTAGAAAGATTTGAAAAACCATTTAAGAAGGCTAGGTAAAGAAAGAATAAGTGAAGAGCAGAAAGTGGAACTGGTTAGGGGTAGGCCAGAGTTCCCCTTTCACAACAGGGATTGACCCAGAAGCCTGTCACCTGAGACTTGAGATAGGTGGCCAAACTACCTGCTTTTAACTGGCCAGCAGCTGCTTGGTTTTGAGAGTCTTGGTAAGGCAATCCTCTGTTCAGAAAAGGAAAGGAAAGAGACCACTGTTACTCGCCCTCTGATGGCTCCCGGGTTTCACACCAAAGTGTTATAGGAACGTGGAAGAGACACTGGTCCTTGTCTCACCGAGTTGAAGAATGAATCTCACAGATGACAACAGAGAGTGAGCAAAGTGACAGTTTGTTGGGAGAAAGTATAAAGCTTTCAAGAGTGAGCAGGGTCCTAACTGGGTCGCTGCCAAGAATTTTTGTCCCTGATTTTTTACTGGAACCTTATCAGAAAATTTGTGAGACTCTATACATGGCACCTAGCCCAGGTGGGTCTGGAATATGTTTATCCTTTTTTTTTTTTTCCAGAACTGTGCTGCTGCTTCAGCTTCCCATTTGCAGCTACAGCCTCCTCCCTGAGGGTCCCTTATCTCTCCATATAGATATGGAGACAGAAAGAAGGAGAGACAGCAAGAAGATGAAACTTACTCCCTTACTTTTATAAAATAAGAGAGCATCATAATCCTTTAAATCAATATTCTAAATTGTCTCCTAAATGGAGAAAAGGAGGGTAATGAGGAGGTTGAATGAATACATGAGAGTGTTTTAGTTGTCACATTATCTGCAAAGTGCTACTGTGTCTTTGGGGGTGGGTAGCTGGGAGCCTAAACTTTCTGTAGCTTACAAGAAAAGAATTATCCTACTCAAAACCTATAGGTGCCAAAGTCTATACCAAGAAAATATTTTTTAAGAAGTTTTTTTTCATAATGGGGCACTGGGTCGCTCAGTTGGTTAAGCAGCTTATTCTTGATTTTGGCTCAGGTCATGATCTCATGGTTTGTGAGCTTGAGCCCCGTATCAGATTCACTGCTGTCAGCATAGAGTCCGCTTTGGATCCTCTGTCTCCCTCTCTCTGACCCTCCCTAACTCGTGCTTGCTCGTTCTTTCAAAAATAAATAAATGTTAAAAGAATTTTTTCATATTTGAGCTAAATAAATTGAATTATATATCAGTACCCATATTTTTAAATTCTGGCTCAAAAATCAGCATATATTAAACAAAATATAGTTGTACTCATATGCTATGTGATCAAATATTTGATGAAATCCAACAAAACCTATTAAATAATACATCTATATAATGTAAGAGCTTTTATAAACAATTAATTATTGATGGTGTTAAATAGACCTAATTTTATAATTTCAATTATTTCTATTCCTTGTTAAATTTTTACATGCTGTAGGAATATTTTAACATCAATGTAGTACACTTTTTTGGTACAAAAAAAATACTTTATGAGTAATGAAGCTTGGTGCCTAAAAAGAAAAAGTAATTAGGTTTTCTCATATGATTTAGCCCTAGGCAATTGTAAAATTTTCTGTAAAATTAAGAAACAAGCCTATTGTCCCCAACCCCAGTATTTGTTGAGGCAACTTTTAAACATAGTGGAATGAATCCAATGACTTGTCTTCACACTGGAAGGATATCTTTGCAAGTAGAAATTAATCCCTCCTCCCTCCAAACTAAAAAGTGCCTTCCATGGCTCAATGCCAAAATCAATGCATTCATTATATGCCATCAAATCATTCAGCCTCCCTTGCATTTGGGCAGTGTAAGATGCTTTCCAAATACCTTTCTGGGGATGGTGTTCAGCTTTTGTGATTCTTCAGATAAGAACGGTCTTTAATCCTCTTTCTTGCCATTAATGTGAGTCCTTCCCATGCTGTAAGCAAGTTAAGATCCATACACTCCATTTTATCAATATCCCATGTTTTCTGAAGACAATATATTTTGAAAATTTGTGGCTAATGTTGTAGCTCTCTCGCTCATCCTAATGAAATGTTGATAATAAGACCTTATAGTTTCCACTACTTTTAGGAGAGCAAACCATTAGACTAATGAGTTTTCTTCTTGGATTTCAGTAATGATTTAGGAGTGTTCCCGCTACCAGTCACCTTAGAGACAGATTTTGTTGTTGTTGTTGTTTTCCATTTGTTCACCTGATATTTACTTCAAGGAAAGTACTGCTTATTTCTATATAATTCATACCTACTTATACAATGATTCAGTCCAGAAAGTTAAGGGGTAGAATATAAGTATTAAAGGAATATTAGTAATGGTAGAATATGGTAATATCATCAATCAGGAAAAACTTCACTTAGCATGGCCCTTACATACTCTGAGCAAGTTCAATTTAATTGAAAAGGGGAAATGAATAAAAATTGTAAGCCTTCTGAACAAATACGAGTGGTTTGTTCTTTTATTATGTGACATCTTGATTAAAATACTTTGATTTCTCCCAACTCCAGCATTACCTACAGCCAAGTTTAATTTTTTTGGAAGATTTGCTAAATCAATCTTCTTCCCTCTTTCCTTTTTATGCACAAATCATGAGGAGATAAAATTCAAACAAAATGTTTCTTGACATAGGGACTTGGTCATTTCTTCTTTGTGTTGGGTGAATTAGTCTTTCATCTCTCATCACAGAATAGAAAATTTTCAGGAAAATGTATAAGAAAATACAACTAAAATTTTATGAAGCTGACTAAATATTGTATGTAGCAAATACGCTGAATTAATTTAAAACAATACTCATTTCACCATTTCTACTATATTACAAATGCTTGCTATATTTATTTTCCAAATCATTTCTTGCAATGTATTTGCCTTATTTATTGTTTGTCAACTCTTTAAATTAAAAGCCCCTTTGCCGAGGAAACACAATTTCTCAGATGTGGATAGTCCATTCATGGCCAGACAAAAAACTTTTTAAGATGATATATAACTTCTTGATAGACATTTTCTTAAAACCATGTCTACTCTAGAAGATTACAAGTTTTCCATCTAAATGGAATTTCCTTAGTATATTCAAGGTATAGTAAAGGAACCAACCATAATAAATGAGTGACCCTGAGAATTTACTTGTCTGGATTGCAGTCACTCCCCTTGTTTCTAAAATGTAGGTATTAGCCCTTGTCTTTCCAGTTTATTTACTTTTGTGAGTATGACTTTATTTTCTGTTGCTGTTTTTTCTTTTTTTATTATTGAAAATTGGAGACATATGCAACAGAAGAAAACAATACACCACCTCCAACCAACTAACAATAAATAACATATTAAAATACTTAAAAAAATAAAATACTTAAAACCCCCTGTTGACCCCTCCTCAACTACATTCCTTCTTCATTCACCATAAGATTTATTCTCTTGAATTGGATGTTTTCCTCCTTGCACTCTTAATACATGGATATATATTGCAAAGCAATATATTGATGTTCATTTTAATTACCATTTTCTTCATATCTTTCAAATGCAAGTACTAGAGCTATTACGTAATCAAATATATATCCTTTGCTTCATATCTTCCCAAATTTCCACTTATGAGATTCTTTGTATTAGGAGGCTACAGCACTCCAGAGATTATCTCTCCTCCACTTACTACTAGCGGTATGGTCCTTGCTTCTATCTAACCAGAATTCATTATTAGAGTCAGCTTCCTAAAAGCACTGTCATTTCCAACTATCTTAGTTTGGGTTTCCCCAACAACAGATTCTGTGATGAGAATTTGAATGAAATTAGTTTATGCGGGAGGTGATCCAAAATCTTGGAAACACTGGTAAGGGAATGAAAAAATGAGAGATGGGAGAAAATAAACCAATAAACAATTTGTTACTGAGCAGCTAACTCATGAGGTTAAGTTGGGCTCATTCCATATGGGGAAACAGGCCCCACAGCCATCCACTCAAGGATAAAGGAGGCTATGGTATTTATCCTCTCACTCTCCACTGTCATTGGCAGAGGGAAGATATTACTCTGGCACTTTGGACCTGCCCCGTGGATGCACTGGGAGAAAGCCCTCAGTTACTGAAGGATGCCACTGGCATATGCTGAAATGGTGAGTACAAAGTGGACATGGGCAAGGCACTGACAGCACCTGCTGCTGTCTTTCCCTGTCTGTGGACTTTTCTTTCTCTACACAGATCTGATCACTTCATAGCCCTGATTAAAAATGCTAAATGGTTTCCCAATTCCTATAAGAAAAATAAATCCAAATACTCATATGTGAAACTTAAGATAAAAAACTAATGAAAAAAAGAGACAAACCAAAAAAAACCAGACTCTTAGTTTACAGAGAACAAACTGATGGTTACCAGAGGGGAGGTGCGTGAGGGGATGGGTGAAATAGGTGATGGGGATTGAGAGTACACTTATCTAAGGGCACCTGGGTGGCTTATTCAGTTGAGCGTCAGACTTCGTCTCTGGTCATGATCTCACAGTTCCTAAGTTCAAGCCTCTCATCAGGCTTGCTACTGTCAGCACAGAGCCTGCTTTGGATCCTCTGTCCCTATCTCTCTCTGCATCTCTCCCACTCACACGCACTCTCTCTCTAAAAAATAAACAAACTTTAAAAAAAGAGTACACTTACCTTGATGTGCACTAAGTAATATACAGAATTGTTGAATCACTATATTGTACACCTGAAACAAATATAACACTGTATGCTAATTACCCTGGAATTAAAATTTTTAAAAAATGAAAAAAGAAAAATCCAAATACTAAAATAAAATGAAGCATAAGAGACTCTTTCAAAATCATTAATCTAGGGGCGCCTGGGTGGCTCAGTTGGTTAAGCATCCGACTTCGGCTCAGGTCATAATCTCACGGTTTGTGGGTTTGAGCCCTGCGTTGGGCTCTGTGCTGACAGCTCAGAGCCCAGAGCCTGCTTCAGATTCTGTATCTCCCTCTCTCTCTGACTCTCCTCCTGCTCATGCTATTTCGCTCTGTCTCTCTCTGTCTCTCTCTGTCTCTCTCAGAAATAAATAAAACATTTAAAAATTAAAAAAAATAAAACAAAATCATTAATCTAAAAAACAAAATAAATGAACAAACAAAAGTAAACAGAAACAGAATCATAAACATAGAGAAAACTGGTAGTCGCCAGAGGGGAAGGGCTTTGGGGGATGGGCAAAATAGGTGAAAGAGATTAAGAAGCATAAATTTCCAGTTATAAAATAAGTAAGTCGTGGGGATGAAAAGTACAGCATGGGGAATATAGTCAATAATAATGTAATAAGTTTTTATGGTGACAGATGGTGACTACCCTTACCATAGTGAGCATTTTGTAGTGTATATGTTGTACACCTGAAACTAATATTATATATCAACTATATTTCATTTAAAAAGTTTTAAAAATCATTTCTAAATCTATTAAAGAAGCTATATTTTAGATGCGTCATTTTTCTCATTATCCACTTCTGAGTTTGACATTTTATTTAACTTTTAACTTATTTTTTATTCCAATTACCTAGGAATTTTATAGGTCTTTTTCATGGAGCGAGTTAGAGAAGAACCCCATTTGTGTACCCCATACTAGTGCAAGATGTGCTTTTCCCTGTCAGAGACGATGTGGGTCCGATAGACTCTCTACCCTCTTATCTAATGATCACAAGTAGTCTGTGTGTATATTCAAAAAATTAGAATTTTGCAGGAATCTCAGTTTCCACAGTCAAATCTCGATATAATATGTGATGTGTCTTATATTATTTCAATAATGTATAGTCAAATAATATATAGTCATTTCTATAACTTCTTTGAATAAAATCATTCTTAGTTTGTATAAAAGAGAATCACTGGCTCCAGTTCTCCAGAAGCTGGGGGGGTGGGGGGAGGGCTTGGGGAGAGAATTCAATAAACTCTTCTTCCCTACCCTCATTTACTTCCTCAAATCAGTTTATGTGTCATGGTGTGTGAGTTGCTCTTTCACTTGGTTTAAAATAGTACTTCTAATGTTTTGTTGTACTGGTAGTAGTAGGCATTACTCAGTAAGTCCCTTTGATGGTGAGATAGTTCCTGTTTCTTAGATTGTCTCAGAGCACAGAGCCTGCTGGCTAGTCACATGATTAAGCACGCTGAGGCCATGCTGGATGAGTGTTGAAAGGAGTAGACCTCATATTGTCCAGATTCATTTACTGCCCTTAGTACTCTTTTATGGAGGTAGCAGTTTCAAACTATTTCTTACTTTCATCTGTCGTTTTGACCACAGTGAAAAAAAGCAATACACTTAAGTCCCTTTGGGAAAATTGCTTTGTCAGTGCACTAACTAGCTACTTGTTACACATTCTTTTGCATTTTACTTCACCTTTGGATTCCTGAATGGAAATTTTCCAATATTTCATGCTCTAATAAAATGGAAATATTCCACATCATTTACATTTTCTTTTATGTCTATATTTTTAAAACTACAGTATTTCAATTTATATTTGGTAGTGTACAAATGAACTGAATTGAAAGTACACAAGAAAAATATTCCAAAAGTGATACTAACTGTTTAGGAAGGAGAGTGTATTGAACACTACCCCTTGGGCCTACCAGACATTCACTTTTATGATTTCATCTTTATCATTGCTACATTACAAATCACAGCACCTTGCATTTCATCTCATATTTTCTCTAAAATAAAATCAATATACACAGTAAAAAGGAAATTCTTATATGGTTCTTTTATTGACAATTTGCTTTGGATTTTGCAAGTGTAAGTTCTCGATTTCTTTAAATGTAACTATATATCTCAATGTAGGAAAAACATGTGGAAGATAGGTTATTATTAAAAATCCTTCATAAATATTTTGGTAACAGTATATTGAAAAATGTTTTTGTGTTTTTCTGTTGGAAAGACATTTTGAGAGGCTTAATACAGGGTTTTGTGGTGTGAAGATAAGTACATGTTTGTATCTATGTAATATAATTAGGTTTTGGAAAAAATTTGAAAATAAAAAAGTCTTGAGATGTAGGACTTTAAAAACATGGGGATAAAAATAATCTTTCTAAAAGCTCAAAGCCAAGGCGCTGGGATGGCTCAGTCAGTTGAGCATCTGACTCTTGATTTCGGCTCATGTCATGATCTCATGGTTTGTGAGATGGAGCCCCACTTTGGGCTCTGCATTGACAGTGTGGGGCCTGCATGGGATTCTCTCTCTCCCCCTCTCCCTGCCCTCCCCTGCTCGCACACATGCACATGCACATTCTCTATCTCCTCAAAATAAATGGATAAACTTCAAAATAAATAAATGTTCAAAGAGTATGTAATGGCAAATTTGAATGTTATGGCCAGGGAATAGCAATTAAACAATGGACAAGTTATTGTCATAATAAGCTGTCTAAAAACAAACTCTCCATGATCTATCTTGTATCTGATTATTAAGATTGTTTCTGTCAATAAATAAGTATCTAAAACTTGATTTTTTTTCAGTTCTTTGTCTTTAGAAACCAGAGAAGACAGATTGTGGAAATAAAACTGCAAATAAGTCTAATACCCCCATTTTTATGAGACGCACAATATACAGGGATATACAGTTTAACAGTCATTTCAGTAAAAATGTTAAATATGGAAGGATACAAGAGGGGTAGTAATGGCAGCCAGGATAGGAGGATGATGTGGTACATGAGAAAAGAAACACGAAGTAGATATTCTGGGAGTGAGTAAACCACACTGCTATGAACATTCTTATCCATGCCTCTTGGTGAATAGATGTAAGAATGGGTGTTGGATCTATATAGGTAAAGATATATTGGTATCTATGGAGAGGGAGGGAAAGAGCAGCTAAGTCATAGGTATGCATATCTTCAGCCTTAGTAGATACTGCCTAAGAGATTTCCAACATGTTTGTCCCAGTCCACACTTGTATCAGCAGTGTATGAGAGTGTCACTTGTTTTATAAACATGTCACTACTTGGAAGGTAAAAGGAAGGTTAAAGGCTGTTGGAGGTAGAGTTTGGAGGTAAGAATGTTCCATACTGAGAGACAGCATACGCAAAGGCCTAAGGAGAAAAGAAAACATGGCTCATTTGAAGTCCATGATGTGTATGTTGGTAGATAAGCAATAATAGAAATGAGACTAAAAAAAGAAAGCACATGAGACTCAGTAGGAATAAGCAAGGCATGAGATCCTAAGAGGTTTTGCATGCCATATGCAAAGATTTGAAATTTATCTTAAGAGACAATTTTATATTTCTATAACATTAATTTTTAAATTCATATTTATATAATATTTATGTCTACTCTAGAAAGCTCTTTTTTTTTGCTTTTAATTGAAACATAGTGGACATATTAGTTTCAAATGTACAAGTGATTTGACAGATCTATATGTTATCCTATGCTCACCATAAGTGTAGCTACCATCTGTCACCATACAATGCTGTTACAATAGCATTGACTATCTTCTCTATGCTGTACCTTTCATTCCCATGATTATTTATCCCATAACTGGAAGCCTGTACCTCCCACTCCCCTTCATCCATTTTCCAATCCTCCCACCTACCACTCTCCTCACCCCAGCAATCATTAGTTTGTTCTCTGTATTTATGGGTATGTTTCTAGTTTTGTTTATTCATTTGTTTTATTCTTTAGATTACATATATAACTGAAATCATATGGTATTTGTCTTTCTCTGTATGGCTTATTTCACTTAGCATAATACTGTCTAGGTCCATCCATGTTGTTAAGTATAAATGGTTAAGTTTAAATCTCTTCTTCTCATAAGGCTCTTAGCATGGAAGGGCCAAGCACTATCATATGAAAAGCAACAAAAGAGAATTGGCTAACCAGGACTGTCTGGTCTGGATCTCAGGAGAGAAAAACAAAAGAGAGTCTTTGACATGGGTATATTTATACTGTGTCTTCTTTATGCATTCATCTGTCATTGGACATTTGGGTTGCTTCTATATCTTGGCTATTGTAAATACTGTTGCAGTAAACAAAGGGGTGAATATATCTTTTCAAATTAGTGTTGGGGCACCTGGGTGGCTCAGTTGGTTAAGTGTCTGACTTCGGCTTAGGTCATGATCTCATGGTTTGTGGGTTCGAGACCCGCATCTGGCTCTGTGCTGACAGCTTGGAGCCTGGAGCCTGCTTCAGATTCTGTGTCTCCCTCTTTCTCTGCCCCTGTCCCACTCACACTCTGTCTCTCTCTCTCTCTCAAAAATATATAAACATTTATATATATATATTAGTGTTTTCATTTTATTTGGCTAAATATCCAGTGGTGGAATTACTGGGTCATATGGTAGTTCTATTTTTAATTTTTTGAGGAACCTCCATACTGTTTTTTTTTTCCATAGTAGCAATTTTCATTCCCATGAACAGTGTACTAGGGTTCCTTTTTCTTCACACTCTCACCAACACTTGTTATTTCTTGTCTTTTAAAAAACTTTTTTAACATTTTTATTCATTTTTGAGAGACAGAGAGAGACAGAGTTTGAGGAAGAGAGAGACACAGAGAGAGAGGGAGACACAGAATCCAAATCAGGTTACAGGCTCTGAGCTGTCAGTACAGAGCCTCACGCAGGGCTAGAACCCACGAACCATGAGATCATGACCTGGACCAGTGTCAGATGCTTAACTGACTGAGTCACCCAGGCACCCCTTGTCTTTTTGATACCAGACATTCTAACGTGTGTAAGGTGATATCTCGTTGTGGTTTTGATTTGCATTTCCCTGATAGTGAGTGATGGTGAACATCTTTTCATGTGTCTGTTGGCCATATGTTTGTCTTCTTTGGAAAAATGTTTATGCAGGTCCTCTGCTCATTTTTAATTGGATTCTTTGTGGGATTTTTTTTTTTTATGTTGAGTTGTAGAAGTTCTTTATACTTTGGATGTTAACCCTTTATTGGATATGTTATTTGCACATATCTTCTCTATTCACTATGTTTTCTTTTAGTTTTACTGAGGGTTTCCTTCACTGTGTAAAAGCTTTTTATTTTGGTATAGTCCCAATAGTTTACTTTTGCTTTTGTCTCCCTTGCCTAAGGAGACATATCTAGAAAAATGTTGCTAAGGCCAATGTCAAAGAAATTACTGCCTATGTTTTCTTCTAGGAGTTTTATGATTTCAGGTATCACATTTAGGTCTTTAGTCCATTTTGAGTATTTTTTGTGTATGGTGTAAGAAAGTGGTCCAGTCTCATTCTTTTGCATGTAGTTGTCCAGTTTTCCCAGCACCATTTATTGAAGAGACAGTCTTTTCAAAGGTAGCAGGAAACCAATAAATATGTGCACCTTTTCAAATGTTAATTAAACTTCAATAAAGTGATTTAGAATAAAAAGGAATGGAAGATTTTTGAAAGACCACAGTAGCCAACCTTAAGGAACCCCTAACAATCAAAGCTGGAACAGTTTTGTGGGGAAGAAAAGAAATATAGCCTTGGATTTAAACCCATAGGATAAAACCCATATAAAAATATAAAAATATCTGTAAGTCCATATGGATATAGATAAATCACCAAATAAATAAGTAGAGAAGAAGAGACAGCTCTTTCTTAGAGTAGAATTCCTAATGTCACATGTAGGAAGAAAGAGGGAAATAGAAAATTTAATAGTAAGCATTTACCATGGTAATAATTGATGCAGACTGGCTCCACTGCTGGAGTCTAAAAATAGTGGGTAAAAGTTTGTTGAGAAATAGAATTTGCATAGTGTCAAACTATCTCTTCAGAAATATTTGTCAACCACAAATGGAAAGATAGTAACTTTACAGTGGAAAAACCTGGAAATAACTATCTTATCCAAATGATCATGGGTAACAGAACCAGTAATAAGACATGTTGACACAATGAAGTCTTTGATATGATGCACAAAGGGCCCAAGATCATGTCTGTGGTATTCTTGGCAAAAATATATAACCTCATTCAAATCATGGAAAAATATCAGACAAGCTCATACGGAGGACCATCTACAGAGTAACTGACTAGTACATGTCAACTGTATCTAGATCATAAAAGACAAAGAAAGACTCAGAAATCATGAGAGATTGGAAGAGACTAAGGAGACACAGCAACTAAATGCAATATGGAATATGATATTGGATCCTGGAACAGAAGATGGGAATTAGTGGAAAACTTGGTGAAATGTGAATAAGATTTATAGTTCAGGAAACAGTACTGAATCAATGTTAATGTACTGATTATGATCATTGGTACATAAAATGTTAACTTTAGGAGAAGCTGGATGAGGGATATATGATCACTCTTTTCACAATTTTTGCAAATTTTCTGTAGGTATAAATCAATTCAAAATCAGTAATTAAAAAATATAATTGATTCTTCATGGTAGGAAATGAAATGGAGATGGTCATTGCCTGAAACACAGTGACTTCAGTGAATAATTGTGAAAAGAATGAATAAATGAAATAATAAAAGACAACTTAGCTAACTCCCAAATGGTGAGCAGTGGCCCAAAATGCTATAATAAAAGAGACCTAAATGCTTCCTAATCATTTATTTCAGAAGAGAACATCTAAGTCAAGCATTAAATTTCAAAATGTATTAAAATATACAGCTCCCAGTTCTCTTAGAACAATAACAGCAAAATACAGAGAACAAATGGAATAGAAGTTTTATGTTGGAGAAAGGCAGAACCATCTTACCAAGTAGGCCTCAAACAGAAACAAAAATAAAAGCAAAATTTTGTTTTTAAAACAAACAAACAAAAAAAAGGACTACTAGAGGGAGCAGTGCCATATTTAATCCCTGGGTTAAGATGAATTAGAAAACGGCATTTTAGGGGCGCCTGGGTGGCTTAGTCGGTTAAGCGTCCAACTTTCGCTTAGGTCATGATCTCGCGGTTGGTGGGTTCGAGCCCCGCGTCGGGCCGTGTGCTGACAGCTCAGAGCCTGGAGCCTGTTTCAGTCTGTGACTCCCTCTCTCTCTGACCCTCCCCTGCTCACGCTGTCTCTCTTTCTCTCCTAGAAATAAATAAAACATTAAAAAAAAAGATAGAAAACGGCATTTTAATACCTGTATTTGAACACCTCATAGAAGCAGAACGATTGAGATCCCAAAATCAGTACATGTGCCAACTTCAAATACCCAGTAGAAAGAAAAGGGATAATTGTGACACCTATGTGTTTTATTAGTACAGAGAAAAGAAGGAAAATAAAAGCAATAAAAATCATGAAAAGGACATTTAAGACCTCAAATTAAAGCTGCTTATGAAAGTCTAAAATTATTTCTGCAAAGAAGTGAGCTGCCTAGTATGTTCACCACAAGCCTTATGTGGTTATTGAGCACTCCAACTATAGCTAGTCCAATTCGAGTCATGTTGTAGTGTACAATACATGCCATATTTTGAAGACTTAGTATGAAGCAAAGAATGTACATCATGTTATGAACTTTTAGTATTGATTACATATTGGAATAATATTCTAGATAGATTGGGTTAATAAAATTAGTAAATTAATCTCCTGTAATTATTTTACTTTTTGAATGTGACTACTAGAGAATTCAAAATCACTCTGTGGTATACATTTTATTTCTGCTCGCATTATATTTCATTTGGATAGCACTCATACAGATGATGAAAGAAAGCTGAGTCGGGAAGCAGTATTTTCAGCAGCATTGAGCCTAATCAGTAAAACCCTAGCATTTATTTTTAATATTTATTTATTATTTATTCTTACATTCATACTCTCTTTTAAATTTCCACTGACACTACCTTTTCACTTCAGAGCTGAAATATTCATCAACTATTTAGTTAGGCCTTAATTCCAAGACATGATGTTCTGGAGGAATATGATGACGGTGTTGCTAAAGTATATGACTCTGTAGCCTGGTGATCCTTCAGGATATAGGCGAACCTGGACCTAGGGATGCACCTCATGTGGCATGTTTTAATTTGTGTCTTTCAGTGTCCAGCATAGAATTTTGTTTCAACGTCTCTTAAAAGACCTGTCACCTTTTCTAGACTTACCCAGTTTCTGGGGGCAAAAGGACAAAAGGGATGCAAGGGAAAAAATCATTGTGTTACTCTTTGTGTTTATACCCTATCTTCCTTTCTGCTCTGAAATCCTAACAAGATACAGCACACACCCAATATCAAAGCCTCTCTTCTATTTTTCTCTGTTGAAATCCAGACCGTGGACAGTCCTGATTAACCAATTCTTTTTTGTTGCTTTTCACTTGACACTACATGGCTCTTCCATGACAAGAGCCATAAAAGCACAGGAGATTTAAACTTAGCCATTCTTACTTGACTCACTTGAGTCCTATATTAATTATTATCAAACTCTTTGGTCTCATGAACCCTGAACTCTGTTCAAAGAGATCTGATCAACTCTGATCATTGAGGGCCCAAAAGAGCTTTTATTAACCTGCATTATAACTATCTATAGTTACCATATAAGAAATTAAAACTGAGATTTTTAAAAACCATTTATCAATTCATTTAAAATGACAATGGGGCTCCTGGGTGGCTCAGTCGGTTAAGCGTCCAACTTCAGCTCAGGATTCTGTGTGTACCTCTCTCTCTCTGCCCCTACCCTGTATGTGCTCTCTCTCTCTCTCAGAAATAATAAATGACTAAACTTTTTCAAAAAGTAATAAAAAATTTTAAATGACAATAATAAATCCATTAACATGTTTACAATATTTTTATGAAAAATAACAACTACATTTTTAAAACAAAAATTAGTGAGAAGATTAAGATTGCTTTACATTTTTTAAAAAAATCTCTAAGTCTGGCTTAATAGAAGACAAGTGAACATCATATCTGTTTCTGCATTTAAGCTGGCACAATGTAGTTTTGGCAGATGTATATAGATAAAACCTGGCCCCATACAGGTATAGAGGTTGAAAAGGGAGGAATATGTTAACCATTTTTGCAGATAATTGTATGTATACCTCTTTATCACTCGACTCAAATGGGCAAGTGGCAATTTCTTAAAGGTTAGTAATAATATGGGATTTGAAACTATTATCAGTGATCTTTTTGTTCTTTGTTACATTATAATCTTGCATGCCAGATTTTTTTGACCTTACACATTTCCTTTAAGCAGTGTCATGGACTCCACGGACTGTTGCCCTAGAGAAAAATGTAGGCCTAAATAACGTCCTCAGTTCCTTTCTCCTGGAATGACACCCTTTTTGTGTTTACATGTTCATTGTAAAGGACATTTCCTTCAGTACAGGCATAGATTAGAAAGGTCTTGGTCAAAAGCAGAAATTTTTTGGTATCTCACTTTTCCTGTATAAACCTTCCCTCTCACAGCAGTAGGTCTCCTGATGACCCTTTCTTTTTTTAAATTTATGTCAGAGAACCATCTCCATGACATTGATCAAGGAGCAGATGAGTAAGTTGTCAAGATTATAAATATTAGTATAAGTAGTCAATAAATAATGACTAAATATGTAAATATTATATCACACATTTGTAGTTTTAACTAAATAACTTCCTATCGCTGGATTATAGATGTTAGCAGGTGAAAATATTGACTTAATTAGGTTTCCTGGTATGAAAAATAATGAGTTAAAAATTCAGACATTCACAAGAAATGCAAGTACAAGAGAATTTTACTTACTGATGAATTTGAATAAAGACGACCATATCTGATTTATATATAAGTCCCTTCACACACCTAGAACTTTGATTTACGGGTAGTCTTCTATCAAAATCAGTTCATCCATAAATTAACTCCTTTAATGAAATGACAAATCTCTAATTTATGAATTTACTCATTATCTTTCCTCAATTTCTATGGTGTATCTTTAATATTGACATAAAAATCTTGCTTTTAATCATTCTAATATTTTATATTATACAGTAGTCTTAACATCTACAAGTTAGCCTTCTTTCTCCACACTTTCTAGAGGACAGAAGAGTGCAGATATAGCACTTTCTTCTCTCTGGTCATTGTGCCATACACAATTGTTTTGTTTCGCTAAAATTTATGCAAGTTCCACTCTGATCCTGATATGGGGTGACTATACCCAGAGACACAGGTGCTTTGGGCTGTCATATTTGAGTCATTCAGCTAACTCCCTCCCCAGGCTTTTCTAATTATACTTGACTTCCTTTGGCATTTTTCCACAGGGAGAGAATGTGCAGGTCTGGCTGACCTAACTCTGTTATCAAGTAGACAGTTGTGTTTCTCATTGTAAACTAACAGATCAGCATCCCATTTTATTCCAAAATATCCTGAGAGTTGGTTAGCATGGGCCAACATCTCGAAGTCTGATCAACACTAAACCGCTGAAAACATGGACTTTCTAGACCTGGGCTATGATAAATGCATTAAGGAATTTCTACTGGGTGAGAGCTCTTAGCAGCCTGTCTTCTCTGTCGATGCACTTATATGTCAGAAGGCTATTTGTTACTTTTCATATATGTCTGAGATAATATCCATAGTTGAGATGTAATAGATGTCTTGAGTTCAATATTAGTTAGGAAAATTACTATTTCCTTGTAAAGGACAGCATTTTTCTTATAAAGCCGCTTTGAGTTGGCTTAACTATCTTTGGCATAAGCCAGGAAGCAAGCTTAATTGCTATACCCCAGGAAGAATTTCAAAAAAATTCATACTCAATATATTTTATTTTTAATTTTTTTTCTTTCTAAATTTTTGTACCAGTTGAGTTGAGATAAATTTAACAATTTTCATCTTTAAAAAGGGGAAAAAGCCACAAGAGATGGTAGAGAACAAACTGAGGATTAACAGAGGGAGGTGGGTGGGGGTGGGCTAGATGGCTGATGGGTACTAAGGAGGGCACTTGTTGTGATGAGCACTGGGTGTTGTGTGTAAGGGATGAATCACTGAATGCTACTCCTGAAACCAATATTGAACTGTATGTTAACTAAAATTTAAATTTAAAAAAAAAAGGAGAAAAAAATTTGTCTTGAGAAATAAGCCTATTTGTTCTGAGACAAAACACAGTCAGGTTGTGTAGAAGTGGGCAATAATCCTGGAGGTAAATAGAATGAGGTACCATTTTCCTTTTCAAACCATCACCGCTAAAGCCTAGGTTTAACACTGGACAATACTTTGTAGTACAAACATGGCTGTACTAAATAGTGTGCCAGATTGGCAGACGAGGAGAATAAGTGCTGTTTTCATTCTAGAGACAAGGAAACAGAGGCCCAGGTGGTTCCATGACTTGACTAAACTCACATAGCTAGTAATTTCCAGGGTGAACCGCATCTATATTTGTCAAGCAAGAAGACACACATAAACAATTCAAATGCATTAATTAGAAATTATTGCTGCTCTGTAGTGAGTTAAAATAAGGTATAACCAAATTGCTCTTAGTGCACATACTTTGGAAGGAGTATTAGGTGAATTGCTATTAGAATACTTCTTTGTTTTCTTACTTTGCTGAATGTGTTGTTTTGCTAAACTGTTTCATCTAGATCTCTCAGAATTTGTCCCAACAAAGTGAGGATGCTTTGGTACCTCATCAAATGGATACATTAAGACACCATCCAGTGCTGTGCGTGTGCAAAGCATGCAACTTACCAAACATTACTAGCTGTTGGTAATAACACTACAAGTTCCTTTCCCCTCCGTCCACATATACCAATAAGAATTCAGACTGAGAGGTGCCTGGGTGGCTCAGTCGGTTAAACATCCAGCTTCGGCTCAGGCCATGATCTCACGGTTTGTGGGTTCGAGCCCCACGTCAGGCTCTGTGCTGACAGCTCAGAGCCTGGAGCCTGTTTCAGATTCTGTGTCTCCCTCTCTCTCTGACCCTCCTCTGCTCACACTGTCTCTCTCTTGCTGTCAGAAATAAATTTTAAAAAACATTAAAAAATTTTTTGAAAAAAGAATTCAGATTGATTCCTTTTCATAGGAGTCTTGTCAAAACAGAAAAAATGTATGGCACATTTATAGTGGCATATACTGTATCATCAAATATATTCTGCTTTGACAAACATCAGTGGAAACCACATCCTCCCTTTACGGTGTTACATGACTGATGAGTAGACAAATTTCCCACAGACCAGCTCCTGGCTTCATACATTTCCTTGTTTCTCCTCCCCTGTGTGTAAACCTTCAATGTGGAGTTCTTTAGAGCATATTCATGTAATAGCTACACCTCTGGTCCTGTGTATCTCTATCACAACACTGAATGGTGAACTGTAGGAGTTTTTGAAGAAGCCGTTGCTGTGTGGATGATTAGAAATAACTTTTCTTGGACATGGCTGAAAACCACACAGATATCTCCCAGAAAATCCGAAGTAAATGTTTCCCACCTTACCTTCACCTTAGTCATATCCCAGAAGTTTCTTTGGCTATGCCAGTGGCAGTGACAGAGGGAAAATGTGACAAAAGGCATGTCACGATGCAAAGAAACTGAACTACAAAAAGGAATCTTAACGTTCATATTTTACAAAACACAAGATCATGTGAACACATTGCTTGAGGCCCTTGGAAAAAACACCAGAAAGCATAGGATCTTGACGCTACAACATCCTTAGCTCCATGGAGAATCTGCTTCTGCAGATGCTCATATCTGTTCTTCCTGCTCTGTTGATGTTCTTCCATGGCTCTATTTTTCAGAGTCTATCTTATATTTTCCCATAACCTAAAAGTTTCTTTATAACAACCTATTGGCTCCTCAAGTCCATAAAATGCAATAATTAAGTAATCACAAGGTTTAATATATAGGCACTCAAGTGACCTAAGCCCTCCCAGGGTAAGGATATTCCAGCCATCCCTGGTTCCTAAAATGCAGTGATTAGTGTCCTTTCCAATTATGTTTCCTTCTGTACAATGTATCTCCTACATGTTGCATTTTAAAATTTCAGGGGTTGGTGAAAATCTATTGCTCTAGTTCACAACAGCCCAAAGTTGCCTAATTTTCAACCAGCCATCAGCCTTTGTCAGCAGTAGCAGCAACTCAACTCCCTTTGTTGTCTTTTCTGGTTATTATATCTCTAGGCCCTGAGCATACTGCTGCACGATCCCAGCCATCTGTTTATTCATCGAGAGTCTAAGTATCACAGATAGTCTATGTCTTTGTCTTGACTTTCTGAATTGGTTCACTTTGGTGCCTCTGACTATGAGAGACTGGTTTCAGATGCATTCTTCAGACAGGGCCTCAATTCTCCACTTATACCACATACCTCTCACTAGCCAGAAACTAGAATAAGAGAGTAGAATAAAACACTAAAATTTTCACATCAACAGTCCCAACCACACTAACTGTGGTGTGCATGTAGGTCTTTGTGTGAATGTGTGATTTCATAAATATCCATTATATTCATACCTTAAGAAATGGGGAAAGAGAGCAGGTATCAACCTTGTTTGGCAGTTAAAGTAAAAATAATCTTGCTCTGGTAACTACTGATATTGAAAGTGTGTTGGTAGCTATAATGACATGTTCTGAAGTATTTTTAAAAATATTTGGATCCATAGGAACTAAATATTTTGATTTCCTGACCTTAGACAAGTGAATCAATAGGACATAAGCCCCTACTTTTGATCCAGTAACAGTGAAGGAAATAGGCCAGTGAAGATCATTCCCAGTGGAAGAAGATCTTTTTAGCAGAATTGAATCCTGTTCATTGAGTAGAAATAATGCAGTGTGTAATCTGCTTGTTCAGATGATGTTTTGAGACTTGCAAAAGTTTTCAGAAAATACAGCTTAAAAAACTCTAAATAGACAATTTATCATGGGGAAGGAGCACAACATGTCCATAGCACCCTCAATAAATCTGTTTCAAGACCCCAGGATTTAGTAATAAGTATGACTCACATGGATGGACTAAGGAATACTGAGATATACTTCAGTTTTGCCCCTCACCCTCCTATATATGTCGAACCACACTCTCCTTCATATTTTACAGTTTTATTCCTGGGACAAAATGAATCAGGTATCAGTCTTCCATGTAAAACTGTGAGACACAACACTTACCTTTTGACTTTGAATAGGTTAGAGTAGAGCTCATATTAATCCAATGATGATACAGAAGTTACATTTTATCTTCATATGGTCTCTGTAGCAGAGTGGTCTTACTTGTCACATTGAAGCTCAGGACTCCACGATGAAAAAATCAGAAACTGCCATAAAGAGAGAAAATTGCCTATTTAACATTTTGGTCTTTCCCAGTGACTCTGAATGAGCTAACAGCAATAGCCAAGTAGCCTAGAAATCCAAATTCTTGGAGAAGTACTTGGAGTTGTTTATATGGTGACATCCAAACACTCTACATTCACCCCAGAGGTCATAGTCACAACTAAAGCCACTTAGCCAGAGTACTCGGAGGTATCTACAGGCTAGGAAAATATTGAGGGGCATACAGAAAAAGAGGTAATGTGAAGAGTGGCAGTTGTGTTTCTCTCTTGTTCTGGTTAGTTATTTTATATAATAAATCATTACAAAACTAGTGGCTTGCTAAAACAATTTTTTAAAACCATTTATTATTATCTCTTACAATACATTAGGTTAAGAATTTAGGCAGGGCTTGGTGAGACAATGTTTTTGTCCCATGTGGCACTGACATGGCCAATCCATAGTATTTAGCTGGTGGTTGAACTGGTCTGGAGGATCCAAGATGGCCTCACTGACATGCTTACCAACTTGGCATGGACTGCTGGAAGGCTTGGCTAGCTGTCTGTCTCCCTACCTATGCTGCTTCTGCACAAGTTCTCTCTAACAGGGTAGTTGGATATAATACTTGTTAGCTCTGGGCTCTAAGAGGACTAAAGTGGTAACTCCTCATCCTCCAAAAGGTTAGGTCTGTCCTATGGACTGAATGTTTGTGTCCCCCACCCCAAATTCTTATGTTAAGCCCAATCCTGAATGTAATGGTATTTGGAGGTGGGACCTTGAGGGAGTAATGGGGGTTAGAATAAGTCATAAGGGTGGGGCCCTCATGATGGAATTAATACCCTTAAAAAGAGAGGAAGGGGATGCCTGGATGGCTCAGTTGGTTAAGCATCTGACTTCAGCTCAGGTCATGATCTCACAGTTTGTGGGTTTGAGCCCCACGCCAAGGTCTGCTAACACCACACAGCCTGATTCTGGGTCGCCCTGTCTCTCTGCCCCTCCCCTGCTTACAGTCTGTCTTTCTCTCAAAAATAAAATAAGCATTAACATTAAAAAAGAAAAAAAAAAGAGGAACAGACAGGAGAAGTCTTTCCACCCACGATGTGAAAATGCAGGGAAAAGTGGCTGTCTACAAACCTGAATATCTTCCCCAAGAACACAATCTGCCAACATCTTGATCCTAGACTTCCCAGACTTCAGAACTGCAAGGATAAGTGTTGTTCAAGCCACCCAGTGTATTTTGGCATGGCAGCCCAAACTAAGGCAGCCTAGAACTTCTTCCATATTCAGTTGGTCAAAGCAGTCACAGTTCAGTCCAGATTTAAGGGCAAAAATATAGACTCGACCTCTCCATGGAAACTGCCTCCAAAAAAAGCATTCGTCCATCTTTAATTTATTACACCTAAGCTCTGAAGTTACAGAGTCATGAAAACAGAATCCTTCCAAAGCCAGATTTTTTTTTATTTCTGAGAGAGAGAGAGAGAGAGAGAGAGAGAGAGAGAGAGAGAGAGCATGAGCAAGGGAGGGTCAGAGACAAAGGGAGACACACAATCCGAAACAGGCTCCAGGCTCTGAGCTAGCTGTCAGCACAGAGCCCCACACGGGGCTCGAACCCACAAACCATGAGATCATGACCTGAGCCGAAGTCAGACGCTTAACCTACTGAGCCACCCAGGTGCCCCCCAAAGCCAGAATTCTTAAGGATGACTCTTTCACCAAAGACTTCAGAGCTCGAGCAGGGACTATAAAAGCCTTAGGTACAACCGAGTTAAGTATAAACTGTACCACTCCCAAGGTCCTATAAACAAAGCCATTGTACTTGTAGTTCTGAGGGGAGTTGAACTTTGATGGGCAGGGGGTGGGGGTGGGGAGGGTGTTAATTATGCGACCTTTTCCTGGGAATCTCGAGAAGCAAAGTTTAAATTTTGCCATTTATAAAAATATATGGGAGAAACTGGAAAGGATCCAGAGAAGATCAACTGAAAAGATTAAAGGATATGAAATTGCTTCTCCGAACAAAAATGAAGTTCAGGCTATTGAGCTACAACAAAGGAAGCTATCCAAGCTTAATAGATGTCTTCAAGTGTATGAGAGGATGGCCTTGGAAGGAAATGAAGCAGTTGCTCCACTTTCAAAGTGCTTTAGCAAGAGGAAATGACATATCAAAATAGATAAAGCAGGGGTAGGATCTTTCTGTCTATTAGAGAATCAAAGAGCTTGAAACCAGATATTTTAAAAGTATAAGATGCTTTATTGGTTTTGGGAGTTGGTTGAACTCTTCTGCTTTAAATGTATGGGAAAAATGAACTAAGTAGCAAGATGAAAGAGGAAGGAGGAAAATACCCACAAATCTGATGTGGTTCCTGACAGTCTGTTTGGGGAGATGACAAATGGGTGTGAAATGAATAAAGGTAACTGAAAACATTTATAAACATATATGAGCCCCTACCTGGGAAGAACTGCCCTGAATGGGATACCCCAGGCCCATATTTATCCTCACCCCCATAGAATATTCATTCTTTCTTCCTTTTGGTTGCTTCATAGGCTTCCATTGCCTTTAGTTATAGGAAGAGTTATAGAAAGGGGAATAAGGGAAGGCTCTCTTAAATTCTTCACAAGTGTTCTCCATTAATTTACTGGACTGCAAAATTCCCATCGGCAAGACAAAAACTGCAAAGGAGAGGGATTGCCAGTAATTATAGTAGTTATAGAAAGAATCAATAGGAAGAGAGAAGGATAGAAATAGCCACTGCTGAATTGGTTTCATCTTCACAAATAAAGGAGCCCCAAACTACATTTCACTAAATACCTAGTTTCTTTTTCTTCCTCTTAGCATCCTCAGATTGCAGCCTGTTGCTAAGATTTTAGACCACAGAAGTATCCCCTACTTTCCCCTCACTTCCCCCTAGCCACATCTCCCCCCTAGCCACATCTCCCCCCCATGGAATACCTATGTATCACTACCCTAAAACTTGTGCAAAGGAGATAATAATAACATTTTTAGAAGTGGGGAAGACAACAGAGCAGATTCACTGTTTCCATAGTGAGCTTCTGGAGGTGCAGTGAGAGGTATGGTGGAAGGAGAAAGCTGAACATACCAGCCATCCCATGAAAACAGCAAGATCTAGAGGTGCTTTCTGTATACAAAATGTTCTATATACATTTTTTGCTATGAACCAAAGAAGTTGCCAATTTTTGAGGTTCCAAAAAGTTGAATCTTGGCAATTTTCATTCGGTTCAACCAAAAAATATATTAAGCATTAATCCTTATACTAACTCTTAAGAAGAGGAAATTATTAACTTTTTTATACATAAGACATTTAACAAGGAAGCCCTGAGAGTTTTTCTATTTTTATTTATTACTTTTTTTCATAGTTTACTGTCAACTTGGTTTCCATATAAAACCCAGTGCTCATCCCAACAAGTGCCCTCCTCCATGCCCATCACCCTCCTTCCCCTCTCCCGTACCATCATCAGACCTCAGTTTGTTCTCAGTATTCAAGAGTCTCTCATAGTTTGCCTCCCTCCCTCTCCCCAGCTATTTTTCCCTTTCTCCTTCCCCATTGTCCTCCATTAAGTTCCTCCTAATCCATCTATAAGTGAAAACATATTTTATCTGTCTTTCTCTGCCTGACTTATTTCACTCAGCATAACACCCTCCAGTTCCATCCACGTTGCTACAAATGGCCAGATTTCATTTACATCTTCTTGACCCATTCCCCAGTTGATGGACATTTAGGCTCTTTCCATGATTTATCTATTGTTGAAAGTGCTGCTAAGAACATTAGGGTATATGTGCCCCTATGCATCAGCACTCCTGTATCCCTTGGGTAAATTCCTATCAGTGCTATTGCTGGGTCATAGGGTAGTTGTATTGTTAATTTTTTGAGGAACCTCCACACCGTTTCCAGAGGGGCTACACCAGTTTACATTCCCACCAACAGTGTAGGAGGGTGCCTGTTTCTCCACATCCTCACCAGCATCTATAGTCTCCTGATTTATTCATTTAATTCATTTATTCATCTATTCTGACTGGCGTGAGGTGGTATCTCAGTGTGGTTTTGATTTGTATTTCCCTGATGATGAGGGACACTGAGCACATTTCATGTGCCTGTTGGCCATCTGGATGTCCTCTTTGGAGAAGTGTCTGTTCATATCTTCTGCCCATTTCTTCACTGGATTATTTGTTTTTCAGGCGTGGAGTTTGGTGAGTTCCTTATAGATTCTGGATACTAGCCCTTTATCTGATATGGCATTTGCAACTATCTTTTCCCATTCCATCGGTTGCCTATTAGTTTTTAGTTCATTTTTGCTCTTGATTCCCTTGCCTTTGGGAATGTGTCAAGTAAGAAATTGCTGCGGTTGAGGTCAAGGAGGTTGTTTCCTGCTTTCTCCTCTAGGGTTTTGATGGTTTCCTGTCTCACACTCAGGTCCTTTATCCATTTTGAGTTTATTTTTGTGTATGGTGTGAGAAAGTGATCTAGTTTCATTCTTTTGCACATTGCTCTCCAGTTCTCCCAGCACCATCTGTTAAAGAGGCTGTCTTTTTTCCATTGGATACTCTTTCCTGCTTTGTCAAAGATTAGTTGGCTGTATATTTGTGGGTCCAATTCTGGGTTCTCTATTATATTCCATTGGTCTATGTGTCGGTTTTTGTGGCAATACTATACTGTCTTGATGATGACAGCTTTGTAGTAGAGGCTAAAGTCTGAGATGGTGATGCCTCCCGTTTTGGTTTTCTTCTTCAATATTACTTTGGCTATTCGGGGTCTTTTGTGGTTCCATACAAATTTGAGGATAGTTTGTTCTAGTTTTGAGAAGTATGCTGGTGCAATTTTGATTGGAATTGCATTGAATGTGTAGATTGCTTTGGGTAGTAATGACATCTTAACTATATTTATTCTTCCTATCCATGAGCATGGAACGTTTTTCCATTTCTTTGTGTCTTCTTCAATTTCCTTCCTAAGTTTTCTATAGTTTTCATCATACAGATCTCTTATATCCTTGGTTAGGTTTATTCCTAGGTATTTTATAGTTTTTGGTGCAAGTGTGAATGGGTTCAGTTTCTTGATTTCTCTTTCTCTTGCTTCATTGTTGGTGTATAAAAATGCGACCGATTTCTGTACGTTGATTTTGTACCCTGCGACTTTACTGAATTCTTTGATCAGTTCTAGTAGGCTTCTGGTGGAGTCTGTCAGGTTTTCTATGCAGAGTATCATGTCGTCTGTGAAAAGTGAAAGTTTGACTTCTTCTTTGACAATTTGGATACCTTTTATTTCCTTTTGTTGTCCGATGGCTGATGCTAGGACTTCCAGCACTATGTGAAACAACAGTGGTGAGAGTGGACATCCCTGTCTTGTTCTTGATCTCAGGGGTAAAGCTCTCAGTTTTTCCCATTGAGGATGATGTTAGCTGAGGGCTTTTCATAAATGGCTTTTATGATGTTTAAGTATGTTCTTTCCATCCTGAGTTTCTCGAGAGTCTTTATTAAGAAGGGATGCTGTGTTTTTGTCAAATGCTTTTTCTGCATCTATTGACAGGATCATATGGTTCTTATCTTTTCTTTTGTTAAAGTGATGTATCACATTGTTTGATTTGCGGATACTGTGTCAGCCTTGCAACCCAGGAATGAATCCCACCTTGATCATGGTGGATAGTTCTTTTTATGTGCTATAGAATTCGATTTGCAAGAATCTTGTTGAGGAATTTTGCATCCATATTCATCAAGAATATTGGTCTGTAGTTCTCCTTTTTGATGGGTCTCTGTCTGGCTTGGGAATCAAAGTGATGCTGGCTTCATAGAATGAGTCTGGAAAGTTTCCTTCCGTTTCTATTTTTTTGGAATAGCTTGAGAAGAATGGGTATTAATTCAGATTTAAATGTCTGGTAGAATTCCCCAGGAAAGCCATCTGGCCCAGGGATCTTGGTTGTTGGGAGATTTTTGATAACTGATTCAATTTCTTCACTAGTTATGGGTATGTTCAGGTTTTCTATCTTTTCATGTGTGAATTTTGGTAATGTGTTTGTGTTTAGGAATTTGTCCATTTCTTCTAAGTTGTCCAGTTTGTTGGCATATAATTTTTCATAGTATTCCCTGATAATTTCTTGTGTTTCTGAGGGATTGGTTCTAATAAATCCATTTTCATTTATGATTTTGTCTATTTCGGTGCTCTCTCTTTTCTTTTTGAGAAGCCTGGCTAGAGGTTTGTCAATTTTGTTTATTATTTCAAAAAACCAACTCTTGGTTTCACTGCTCCACTGGTTTTATTGGATTCTATCTTGTTTATTTCTACCCTGATATTTATAATTTCTCTTCTTCCACTGGGTTTGGGGTGCTCTTGTTGCTCTGCCTCTAGTTCCTTTAGGTGTGCTGTTAGATTTTGTATTTGCGCTTTTTCTAATTACTTCAAGTAGGCCTGGAGTGCAATGTACTTTCCTCTTACGACTGCCTTTGCTGCATCCCAGAGTTTGTTGTGTTTTAATTTTCATTTATTTCCAGATATTTTTAAATTTCATCTCTAATTGCCTGATTGGCCCATTCGTTCTTTAGTAGGGCATTCTTTAACCTCCATGGTTTTGGAGGTTTTCCAGACTTCTTCCTGTCACTGATTTTGAGTTTGATAGCATTGTAATCTGAAAGTGTACATGATATGATCTCAATTCTTTTATATTTATTGAGGGCTGCTTTATGTCTCAGTATGGGCTCTATCTTGGAGAATGTGCCATACGCACTTGAGAAGAAAGTGAATTTCATTGCCTCAAGAGGTAGAGTTCTAAATATATCTGTCAAATCCATCTGGTCCCATGTGTCATTCAAGTCTGTTGTGTCTTTAGTGATTTTCTGTCTAGTTGATCTATCCATTGCTGTAAGTGGAGTATTAAACTCCCCTGCTATTAGCACATTCTTATCCTTAAGGTGCTTTCTGTTTGTGATTGTTTTATGTATTTGGGTGCTCCCATATTCGGTGCATAGATATTTAGAATTGCTAGGTCTTCTTGATGCTGTATTTATTATATTATGCCCTTCTTCATCCCTTGTTACTGCCTTTACTTTAAAGTCCAAGTTGTCTGATATAAGTATGGCTCCTGTGGCTTTCTTTTGACTTCCAGTAGCATGATAGATATTTCTCCATCTCCTTACTTTCAATCTGAAGGTGTCCTCATATCTAAAATGAGTCTCATGTAGACAACAAATAGATAGGTTTTATTTTTTTTATCCATTCTGCTACCCTGTGTCTTTTGATTGGAGCACTTAGTCCATTTACATTCAGTGTTATTATTGAAAAATATGGGTTTAGAGTCATTGTGTTCTTTGTAGGATTCCTGCTTGTAGTGGTGTCTCTGGTACCTTGTGTTCCTTGTACCATTTTCCTCATAGAGTCCCTCTTAGGATTTCTTGTAGGGCTGGTTTAGTGGTGATGAATTCTTTCATTTTTTGTTTATTTGGGAAGACCTTTATCTCTCCTTGTATTCTTAATGACAGGCTTGCTGGATAGGGGATTCTTGGCTGCATATTTTTTCTGTTCATCACATTGAAGACTTCCTGCCATTCCTTTCTGGCCTCCCAAGTTTCAGTAGACAGGCCGGCAACCACTCTGATAGGTCTCCCTTTGTATGTTAGGGCCCTTTTATCCCTAGCTGCTTTCAGACTTTTCTCTTTGTCCTTATATTCGCCAGTTTCACTATGATATGTCATGCAGAAGACCGATTCAAGTTACGTCTGAGGGCAGTTCTCTGTGCCTCTTGGATTTCAATGTATGTTTCCTTCCCCAGATTGGGGAAGTTCTCAGCTATAATTTGTTCAAGGACTCCTTCAATGCCTTTCCCTCTCTCTTCCTCTTCTGGAATTCCTATGATATGGATATTGTTCCATTAGATTGTGTCGCTGAGCTCTCAAACTCTCCTTTTGTGCTCCTGGATCAGTTTAATCTTTGTTTTTCTTGGCTTCCTGTTTTTCTACAATTGTGTCTTCAAATGCACCTATTCTCCTCTCTCCCTTTTTAGTCCGTGCATTGGACGCCTCAATTTTATTATGCACCTCATTTATAGCAGTTTTTAATTCATCACAACTATTTTTAAGATCCATAGTCTTTGTAGCAATAGCTTCTCTGATGTTCCATGCCTTTTTCAAGGCCAGCGATTAATTTTATGAGTATTGTTCTAAATTCTTGTTCCGTTATGTTATTTATATCTGTTTTGAGCAGGACTTTAGCTGTCACTTCTTCCTGGAATTTCTTTAGAGGAGAGTTCTTCCGTTTCATCATTTTGGCTAGCTTTCTGTTTCTTGTTAGTTTTAAAAGCTTATTATGCACTCTGCACTTGTGAGTACTGAAGGCTCATTGACTGTCCGGGGCCTGTCCATTCAGGAAGTGTTCTTTGAATGGTGTCTCTTGGTCTCTCTTGTTGAGACTTTGGTTATTTTATTTCCCTACTCATAGTGGTATTTGGGACTCCCCAACATGTGTACTTTGGCTTTTTTCTTGAGGTAGGCCTGGAAAGGAGAACAGAGAGACAAACACACAGGGAACAAAGGCATGCAAACGCACAGCAAATCCAACACACAAACAAACCAAAGGGGAAAAAGAAAAAGAAAGAAGAAAAAAATGAAAAGACAAAAGACAAAGGACAGTATAAAAACATAAAACCAGAATTCCCAGCTACAAATAAAGAGCAGGGTGTATGCAGTGCTGATGGAAGAGCATATACAAAGAGAGAAATGACAGGGGTAGGGAGAAAGCAAAATTGGACAATGACCAGGCAGAGAGACTAAAGTTTAATTCAGAAAAAGAAAGCGGAGAATACGGTAGGAGGTGAGGAGAAAGAAATGAAGATACTGCTACTCAGAGAAACTATATAGTCTGATTACCCCAGAGAGAGAGGGAAAGAGAGATAGACAGGTAGTGGTGGAGGTGTAGAATATATATCTAGAGAATATGGATTACATGTTACTGTTTAAGCAAACCAAAAGACCAGAGTGCCTAGTCCTGCAGAGGGGAGGGATATGAATGAGACAAGGGAAAATATATCAGAATAGAAAGAATTGATCTAGAATTAATCACCATAGTGCATCCATGGTGGTCTTGCCCCGGGCTCTAGTACAAAAAAAAAAAAAGCAGCTCTCTAGCGGGGATGGGCGTAGTTTGGTCTAGGCAGGTCTTATCCTTCACTGTGTCCTGCTGGCTGCTCCCTGAGGTCCTGCCTTGGTGGTTTTGGGAAGAAAAATGGCAGCTCCCCTTCCCTTTTCGAACAGAGCATTGCAAATCACTCTTTTGGGTCCAATCTCCCTGTGCTGAGGGCGTGTCCCAAGGTGGGTCGTGTTCTATGTCCCAAGCCAGGCTTCATTTCCTCGCCTGAAATGTAATCCCACAGGCCGGGCTGCTTCCCTGCCAGGATAGAGCCGGGAGAGCAGCAGAGCAGTTTCTCCTGGCACCGCCTGGGACCGGGGCACCCAACCCAAAGTCAGTGCCACAGTTAGAGATAGGACCACTCTCCATCCCAAGCCGAGGTTTTTCTCTTCTCCAGGGATAGTTCTCTGAGCAGTTTCAGCCTTTCTCTCCCCCTCAACTCTCCACAGCTCCATGCAAAGGGGGCTTCCTCCCATCCCTCTGTGTTTCCAGGTCCCAATCTGTTTTTATCTTCCCCAGTTCACACTCACGCACCTATGAGGTTGTCTTCTTTGTGGACTGTCTCTTTTCCTCCCAGATCCTGCTACTCAGTGTCCTATGGCTTCAGGCCTTCTCTGTTTGAGAGATGGGGGTGAGCAAAATGCATGAAGCTCCCTACTTCTCTGCCATATTGCCTCCCTCTATTTTTATTTTTTAAATTAATTAATTTATTTTGAGAGAGCAAGCAAGCACCAGTCGGGGAGGGGCAGAGAGACAGAAGGAGAGAGAGAGAAAATTCCAAGCAGGCTCTGCACCACCAGCATGGAGCCTGATGTAGGGCTCAAACTCACGAACTCAGTGCCCACGAACTGCAAAATCATGACCTGAGCCAAAGTGGGACGCTTAACGAACTGAACCACCCAGGTGCCCTGCCATGGGAATTTAAATTCATGAGGGGCTGAATATCACCAGGTATTAGATAGGAACCAGTATATTAACAAAGTTTTGTTCAATTCCAAAACCCCATCTACTATCCCCATTATACCTTGTGTCTTGTTGATACCCAGTGATATTTTAAGTATGTTTTATTTTGCATACTTTGGGAAAAGCTTTCTCCTATCTTAAGCATAATTTCTACTCTGTGTTCTTTAAAATGTATTTACTTATTTTGAGAGAGAGAAAGAAAGAGCATGGGGGTGGGACAGAGAGTGAGAAAGTAAGAGAGAGAGAATCCCAAGCAGGGTCTGCACTGTCAGCGCAGAGTCCTATGTGGGCTCAACCCCACGAACAAGGCGGTAATGACCTGAGCGGAAGTCAGACACTTTACTGATTGAGCTACCCAGGTGCCCCTACACTGTTTTTTAAAATTGGAGAATCTTGCTGGAGTTCAAAATGTATATTCTAAACAGTCTTTGTGAATATAACTTCCTGAAGTTAGACACTATCTTATACAAGGAAGTATAAAGATCCTGATAAATGAATCCAAACAATAATAAAGTCAACGAAAGATGGAAAAAAATATTGGCTACTGATATTGAAAATTTGGACTGCTGCCTGATCGAGGATATATGATTATATAATAGACATGCATCTTGTCTGCTTGGACTCTTACCATTATCAGCCAGTTTGGTTAAAAGCAGTGTCTGTAGGAGGCTATGCTCAGGCCTTAAGAAAGAGTGGGGGAGATCCAAGCTACAGGCACTAGAAACAGCCTTCAATGGGTTTCTGAGAAAAGACAGGACCTATACAAATATATTTAGTTCTAAATAAAAAAGAAGAACATGTGATTGGGGTTGGTGGTCGTAAGGGAGCAGTACTAACTGTGGGCATATGTAGAAATCCATTTCATTAGGATAAGGCAATGTCCTCTTCATCTTTCAATCCCTAACACAATGGCTTATTCATAATGGGTGCTTAATCCATGGATGTTGAATTGAACTGGTTTCTAGGAAGCAAACTGTTCATGACAACAGAGATTAAAAATTAACTATCCTGTACATGCATTGTAAGTTCCAGAGGCTTGGTGAGATAGGAGAGAGAAGAGAGAGGAATTAGGAACCAAGTGTCAACTGGTTCAGTATCTGGTCCTTGCTCCACATGCCTCTTAATTGAATAAAAATGTCATGAGGACAGTGAAGTAGAAAATCCAGCTTCTATGTGTTATAACTGAGTTTCAGCTTAAGTTATAGTGCTTGCTAAAGACAAGATAGATTTGTAGTATTGGCACTTAGAAACAATACCTTACTTACTTAGACAATATAGTATTTAAAATTATTTACTTAAAGCCAAGACCTTCATGTAATGCTTTAAGGCCAAGTTATAGTTCTGAAAAATGTTGCCATGAGAAGAGGTAAACCAGATCTGCTAAAAGCTGTAAAGCTTGATTTTAAGAAAAACATTTTTATGGAAAAAATTTTTCTACAAAAGAGAGAAAGAAAATTTTCTATATATGAAAATAATGAACAAGATTATTATTTTGGAGTTTACTGCTCCTTCTTATGATGTAAATCCTTAGTTTCAAAGAAAGCTTTCTTAGTGATATTTGGTTTCATACATATACACACACACACACACACATATGTATATATATACACACATACATACACACACACTCACATATATGATGGTTGTTCATTAAAATAAAGATGTTTTGGCAAATAAAAGCAAGGTTAAAATAATAAAACTAATAATAAAAGCAGGGTTTTTTACATAACCAAATATATGTTCTTGAGTTCTCTAGATGTCCTATTAATAGAAGGAACATAAAAAAATATTTTCTGTTAACAAGGTTGTTATCTAGTGCTAGAACAAACTCAGAGACACGACAACAGAATGAAAGAAGCAGCACTGATCACTTGACAATATCTCAATACTTCATACAATACTGATCTAATATATCCTTATACTAATTTGTCTTGAAAGACTAATTCCATTTGAGCTGTGCCCCGTGTTTTTTTTCTCAAGTGAGAGCCAAAAGAAAGAACAGAAAGTCATAACATTTCACTTAACAGAAGTTACCTCTCTTCAGGACTTTGCCAGGATTGAAAATGCTTTAGAAGAAAGTGTGTCCCCTGGTTACTAGTTACATGGATGGCTATGTTCCTGCGGAGAAAATTTTACCTTTCTGCTCCTTGGCAACAATTTTGTTCCAGTCTTTTAAGATGAGAGGTAATCCTCTTATTCTGGTGGTTGAGATAGGCCCATCGACCCATTACTACTCTCTCCCTTATCCACTTGGGTAAATTCTATACACGAGAAGAAAAATCACATAGCCCCTCAGGTGTCCTGATGTAGCATGGAAGCCCATGTTGTGTGTGTGGTTGGGGGAGGAGTGTGTGCATAGTCTTAGTTGTGATAAGAACTTACCCACCCATTTTCATGCTAAAATTCACTTTCATTTGCGTTTCATTTCAGTTCAATGGAAATCAGAATTTTCAGACAATATAAAGACACACTGAAGTTACAGTGTTGAAAGCTAAGACCAGTGTAAATTACTGAGAGTAAGAGACAGCCACTGGACCCTCTTTATATAAATAAATAGACAAGCTATTACAATACAGAAGCCATTAGAACACATCGAATGAAATGTCTCCTTGTTGAGAAAAAATAAAACACATATTGTATGAGAAAGTCATTGCCTAGAACGTAATATATAAATGTGTATTAAAAAGATTCGTTCTTGTCATTCACCTTTACATAAGCATATTTGAAACTACTTTGTATTAAGACTAAATGGCAGTGTACCCGCCACTTAAGGTAGGATTTCCAATATGGTTTGCCTCTTACAAGTAAATTTCTTTCTCTGTAACAAAATTGCCTAAATTGATTCGGGCTCTTCAAAGTGCATATTGTATTATATTTTATTTTAATCAATTATACACTAAAGAGTGAATGTCTGAGACATGAAAGATCAATGCTTTTGCAATCTAACAACTGAATACTGAAAAAGTCATGTCCTAATATTAAAAGGTCACATTACAGAAAAGGCTAGAAAAATGTGAGAAATGCATCTACAGTTCTCTCTCAGGGCCAGTGGAACTTTGGGCAAGGCAAGGAGGGAGAGAGAATCTCATTCAAGACCAGGTAAATCTCTCAGACTATACAATTTTATGTGTTTCATCAGAAGAAACCAGTTTGTACTTCTATTTCTACAGAATGATAAGTAGGCAGCAAAGTATAAATACATGCAAATAAGTAAATAATTGAAAAGAGGAAATTAACCCCTGCATATGTTATCTATCAACACTTCATATTCATCCCTTAATTATTTAACGTTTGGAAATCATTCAACATGACCAAAAGCTATCTAATAAAATACAGTTAATTATTAGGAAGGCCTCTAAAGTATGTCCAAGTATACCATATGTGGTAGACATGGTGATATGATACTCAGATCACTGAGAAAAGAAATGATTTGGTGCCCAGCCTTTGGGAGGGAGTCAGCACACAGCCTCCAGCTGTCAGGTCCTTCTGGTTTTGCCTCATCTGCAGAGAATGGCCTTACTTGAGGTACATCCTTCTGAGGATGAATCAGACAAAGGTATAAGGACCTGAGTGTTTTGGCTCCCCGTGAGCATTTTGACCCCATAATGAGCAAGAGCTTATCCAGAGATCCTTACCAGTTTAGCCTAGTCTGTCAGGTCTGCTTCTCAATTTGACTTCATCCTCTGCCTGATCCTCCTTTTTCTATCTCCCTTAACAGATGTTGATTTCTAATATATATCTTGTACCACAAACTGTCTCACATCTGCTTCTGGAAAACTTAATCAGCAGCAGTTGGTACCAGGAGTGATCTGAGAAAGCTGCAATAAGATGGTGTTTTAGAACTAGATTGCTCACCGCTCAACTAGCTATGAAGACCCCTGGTAGCAAGTGGAGCATGGTGAAATCTTGGCATAAGATGTCTGTTGAGTTATTAAATTTTCACTGTTAGTGAATTAAGCAGGTGTACCAGTCGGAGGAAATGCCCTAGCAGGTGCAATGTACTAGGTATGTGATAATTATAGAGGAAATATCAGATGATAGGATAAAGGAGCACAGAAAACACGCTCTGTGCTTGACATTAGTCATTAGGTAAATGAAAAGAAAACCCACTCTGAGATATCACTTCATACCCAGTAGAATGGCTCTAATGAAAAAGACAGATAATACTAAGTGTTGGTAGGGATGTGGAGAAACAGAAATCACATATTTTACTGATGGAAATGTAAAATGGGCCAGGCTGTTTGGAAAACAGTTCCTCAAAAATTTACTCACAACGTTACTATATGATCCTGCAATTGCACTTCTAGGTATACAACTGAGAGAAATGAAACAATATGTCTACACAAAAACTTGTACAGAAAAGTTCACAGCAGCATTATTTATAGAGCCAAAAGTGGAACCAATCTTAATGTTCATCAACAAATGAATGGATAAACCAATGTGATGTGTCCATAAAACTGAATATTATTTGAGAATTAAAAGAAATAGAGTACTGATTCATGCCATCACATAGATGAATCTTGAAAAAATTATACTAAGTGAAAAAGACCGAAAACCACCTACTATATTATTCCATTTATATCAACTGCCTAAATAGGAAATTTATAGAGACAGAAAGTTAATGGTTTCATAAAGCTGAGGGTAGAAGGTAGGCATGACTCCTAATGAGTATGGGCTTCTTTCAGGGAGGCAAAATTACAAAGCTTGATCATCATAATAGCTGTACAACACTGTGAATATACTAAACAATACTGAATGTAGACTTTAAAAGGGTGAATTATATCTATAAAGAGGCTTAAAAATTAAACTCACCCTGACCCGGGAATGTGAGAGTTTCTCTCATGGAAAGAAAAAAAAAGAAAGAAAGAAAAACAGATAATGGGATTGGGTGGCTATAGCTAAATGCCACTGTTAAACTACAAAATGATATCAAGCAGCCAAGGGAGAGCAGGAAACAATTGAAAGTGAGGTGTGAAAGCCTACAAACTTCTTTAGTAGCATATAAAGAAGCAAGGGATGCCCTTGGGAAAACACACAAGCTCCAGGGATAAGAGATAAACCCTACCAAGATCCAGAACCAGCCACATTCTTAAAATGTTGGAAATCCTCTGGTCAGGGTATGTTAGGATATTCCCTCCAATATTCCACATTCGGCAACATTGCTTCCAACCAAAGATTGTGTAGCATGAATGACTGCAAGCTTTGAATAGGAATCAGAGAATAATAGGGCTCTGCAGCAATTCCATACTGCTGTGCAAGCAGCCTTTCTGCTTAGGCCGTAAGATTTGGCAGACATTATCATGCTAGAAATATCAATAATGGGAAAAGATGCTGTATGGAAATCATGGCAAGCCCTAGTCAGAGAATCCCAATACAGGCTCCTGGGGAGCCTACAGAATGATATAGTATCTGCAGAAGGAAGAGAAAAAAGCCCAAGATTGACTTATACATAGATTGGCTTAGTATGTGGGCACAATTTGAAAAGCCAATGGTAGCTGATTCATAGCTGATTCATAGCCTAAGTGACCTTTTCAAATGGTGGGAAAGAAAAATTCCCCCAGTGAACAGAACTTCAGGAAGTTCATCTGGTCATCCTTTTCATGTAGAAAAGGAGTATCCCATTTTTAAAGTATATATAGACTCATGGATGGTAGCAAATAGTCTGGCCAACTTATTAGGGGCCCAGAAGGAGAAAAATTAGAAGGTTGGGAAAAAGAAGTTCTTTGGTAGAGAATGTACATACAAGAGCAGGTGCGGAGTGTGAATAGAAAGTCTTTGTATCACGTGTTAACACTCAGCAGTAGTCATCCACCATGGTAGAGGAACTAAACAGCAAAGTAGACAGTGACCTATCCAGCCAATAATGTCAACAAGCCTTGTCATCAACCATCTCAGTGCTGAAACAATATAGCCACAGTGACAGGGGTGGACAGGGGTTATGCGTTTTCCTAACAACATAGACTCCCACTGACCAAGACTGATCTGGCTACTGCAACCAATGATTATTCAGTATGGCAGCAACAACATACAATTACTGTCCTTTAAACGATCCCATTTGTCAAGGAGCACAACTGAATATCTAGAGGCATGTTGACCACATTGGATCCCTTCTAGCCTGGAAAGGCCAATGGCTCATTTTCATAGCAATAGATACTTATTCTGGGTGTGGATTTGCATTTACTGCCTGTAGGTCCTCAGTTAGCACCAGCGTCCAAGAGTTTGTAGTGTTTGATCTCCTGACATGTGACTCCACATAATGAAGTGGCAGACCAGAGATCTCTTTACAGCAAAGGTGATGTGGGAATGTCCCCCATGATCATGGGATCCACTGGTCATATAACAATATTTTATTACTCAAAATCTGTGGGCCTGATAAAGTTGGAATAGGTTGCTGAAGGCACAGCTGAAGCACCAGGTGAGAAACAATATTCTATCCCTCAGGATTCTGTATACACCCAGAATTAAGCATCTCTTTATGATACTGTGTTCCCAGTAGGTAAACTACCTAGGAACCAAACACTGGAATCAGGAGTTTCCATTCACTTGCCATTATTCCCAGTGACCCACTGGGGTCTTTTGTTCTTCCCATTCCTAAAACTCGGGGCTCAGCCTGGTTACACATCCTTTTCTCAAAAGAGGGCACAATTTCCCCCAGAAACAGAGTCTCAAAGAATTATAAGCTCTACAGGAAAAGGAGTCACTGAGTCACAAGGTAGGAGTAACTGACTCCAATCATGAGGAGAAAGTAGTGTTGCTTATATAATGGGAGCATAGAGGATTATGTGTGGCATCCAAGTGATCCACTTGTGTGCTTCTTGGTATCCCCTGGCTCAATTGTGAATGTAGAGAAACAGGTATGGCCACCATGTTATGAGAACAGCAGAGTGACTAGGTACTCAGGGACCTCAGGGGTAAGGATCTGGGCCATGTCACCAGGTAACCCACTAAGGAAGACCAACATTGTAGTAGCTGATGATTAGGTTATGCTAAAGAAACTGGAGGAAGGAGATGAATAGCAGTTGTGGTCCAGAGCCCCACTGTGGCACCAGGGACTATAGTTTGTCTCACTAACCTTCTTCTTCTAAGTTTCCCTCAGAGATAGATGCTTCTGGGATTTTGTAGGAGCAGTTCCCAAACATGCATAGAGATATGAATCTGAGTGGCATAGCACGTGGACTGGTAGACATGGAAATGCACTGCCCAGATCCACTTTCAAAGAAGGACTTGCTGCTCAACCGTGGGAAGTGTCAGTAGGCAACCTCTAGCCATCAGCCTCTTCATGGTCTCTCATAGCTGCAGAGAACTTCCTCATCAGAGGGCACATCCTCCTCAGAATAGCCCACATCTCTCACTAAGCATAGCAGGACTAAAAAGGCCCAGCCACTACAACCTGGCATGAAACATTCTGAAAGGCATTACTCATTCTTGATCTTTCTGATTCACAGTTCAATTGCTTCTCCTCCTTGTCTCCAATAAACAGCCTGTCTCCAAACTCTGCCTCAGAAATCACTTCCGGAGAATTCCACCTACAGGAGTGACACAATTACTAATATAAATTAACCTTTAAAAGGCATTTTTAATAACAGCAATATTGCCAAAGCTAAACATTTCAATTTCCACATATTTACTGTCTTTGAGGTAGCAGGAAGGACACTGAAAATTGTTTTATTACAAGATAATCCAACAAAAAATACCTATAATATTCTGACCATTCAAATTGATAGAAAAAGCTTTGGTTCAGAGGAATTTATATTTGAGCTTTTTGACTGTCTATATTCTTTTCTACACCTTTTAATTGAAACTTAAAAATATTTCAAAATCACTTACAGAGTTCAATCAGCAAGGTTTACATTTCAGTTGATTGGTTATATTTTATTTTTTTCCTCTGCTACCACTTTGAATGCTTTGGAAACCATTTACCAAGTGAGAAATAACACAAAGTTCATATGTTTACGTGTAGTTTAGATCTGAGTATTTTCAGAAGTAAGACAAAATTACTATTGGTGTTTAAATTCTCCCTGTTCCTTTTCTCACCAAAGTTTATCGTGCACCCCCTTTAGAGGATGCATTTGGCAGATGAAAAGCACAGATGACCTGTCCCACAGCACATTCCTAATAGCTGCCTCTAAAGCTGATGTTATTTTCCTGGATGCATTGGTATTCAGCTGTGATAAATATCAACTCCCTGGGCTTTCTAAGCTTTATAAACTTGCTTGGGTGATTTGGCACTTCTAGTCTTCGGCTCTTTATCATGTTCTGATGGCACCTCAGTCAGAATTCTTCCTCTAAGCAAAATTTTAGGATAGGAAAGGAGATGTTTTATCATATCAAGGCTTGCATTTTTTACTTTTCTGCATGAGTGGGAATGATAATTTGGAAATAATCTACAAACAAACAGATCATTTTTCAGAATCAGGAATGATGGTGGCATAATAACAAAACATTTATATCAATAATCAAATATTACATTTGCAAAGTCAATCATCTAACATCATTAATACAAAAATAAAATAACTTGCATTTAAATATCACATTACACTCACCAAAATGCTTGTACCTGCAACATATCAATTGAGCCTTAGAAACAGCATGTGATCTTGTTTGGGAAAGTTTTTAGTATCCGTTTTATAGACAGAAGTACTAGGGCCCAGAGAAGCTACAGTTGAAGCATGAGAAGTTTGATATAAAGGACTATTAAGCTATAATAAAAGAATAACATATAAGAGGACTTCATATGATATCCTAGGGCCGGGAAGACTACCCAAGGAGGTCACACTTGGGAGAGGATCTCCTGCCCAAGGCAGGCATGCAGACTTTGTTGGAGAAGCTGGGGTTGGAGCTCAACGGTTGGCACAAAAGTCTGCTGGTTCCTCTGGGCCACAGCCGGGGCTAATGTCACAGGTGAAGCAGGCAAACACCATCCAGTGGAGGGGTGCACAGGTCTGCAGAAAAGACAGGAGCACCAGTGCCCACAGGAGGCCTGCAGCACGTGATGCTAGTGTCACAAGGGCCAGAGAAGGTGATCCCCAGGCAGGGCCAGAGCTGTGAGGTCACCACCAAGAGACCGCACATTCCTGGCACATAGCTGGGGCAGAACACCACAGGATGTTCTGGAACTCACACCTCTGACCAATGGCACAGCAGCCAGAATCAAAGTTTCTTCCTCCTGCAATGTCACTACAATGGCATCTGGTGAGAAAGCTTAACATCATGTTCCCTGTACAGGAGAAATGCTTATATGTCCATTATTCCAGAGTAGGTACTGAAGGGTGAATTTGGAGCAGAGAAATAAAATAAATTAATAAGGTCACGACCTTGGGTGATGTGGCCTTGTTTTGGCACAAGGCAGCTCTTGGGGAAGGACCTGGATGTCTCTATAACACTTCCAGCTCTGGGGGCCAAGAGTGCTTCAGTTCTGAGAGTCTGAGTGGCGCACCACAGTAGCCATTACAACCATTTATGTATAAATCACTGCTTGGGAGCTGTCACAACTGTGTGACATGAATATCTTCTTTCACTAAAGTATATTAACGGGCCTTTAATTATTGCCTTCAGTGATGTTTTCTCAAGGCTTCTTTTATTTATTGGCGTTACATTGAAATCTGTGGCCTGAATATGGAATGTATTGCACTTCAACAATAATGACTAATACTTACCAAACAGAATATTCTTTTCCTTTGGCAAACGCTATATTTCATAATAAGCTTTCTCCAACATTTCCTTCTTTTAAGTTATCTTTCCTACAGAACGCTTGGTATGGCTACTGTGGTGCTTTGGACCATGACTTTCAATGGACTGGCATGAATGGCAGTTAGCTGAACATCATCATGTATAGATTTTCAAGATACTTGTGATCAATGATCTTTTTTTTTTTCACAAACTAAAAAGGCAGTCACTTCGTATGTCTTGGTTATTGAAAGTGCCCTGTTTCATCTATTTTTCAGATTAAGGGGAAAAAACAATTGCAAAGGGTGATTTATTTCATAATTTGAAGGAGATAAAATAGAGGGATATTACTCTTATATACCAATTAATGTAACTTCTACTAAATAATGCTGCTTCCCAATAGTTCTATAATAAAAATGATTACTTGTGTTCACTCCTGGAACTTCTTCTGCAGGCATCCAGATGATTAAGGATGCTTTTTACACTGCAGCCACGGAACTCTGGCCTTGCGTTTTGCCTCTGTTCTGGATCTCTTTTGGTGGAGGCATATGCATAGTAGATTTCTCTTTGTCTTTTGTTTGTATAATGACTCTTCTTTGGCTAAAATCCTTAGTGGTTCCACATCACTTTGAAGAAAGAGTCCAAATACCTAGCTACAATAATAATAAAAAGACTCATTTTAGTTAGGGCAACTTTTCCAGTTTTAGTTCCTTAAATGCTTCACTTCGATGACTCGTAGACCCTGAATATTCTCTCACTCCTTGAGGCCTCTACACAAGTTATTGCTTTGGTTTGGAATGACTTTTCCCACCTGAAATATCCATACACATGTTGTCTTCGCCAATCCCTCCTCAGTTACTGTGTACTACCTACCCACTGTTCCCATGACATTTAGAAAACATCTAGGTTATAGCATTCCTCATGCCTTTTTGTATAGCTGATTGTCTCCATTGCTTTCTAACCTCTTTGAACAAAGGATGTAACATATTCTGTCATTGTCCAGATTGCCTTTGCTGAGCCAGGCACACAGCTATGCTGTTGGTACTGGCTTCCCTTACTCTTGGCTAGAAGATTGCTCTTGTCTAACTGGAGCCATCACACCAGAAGACACTGTGAGGTAGTATTCCTCCTTGCAGCAGCTCTAACAAATGACTTGCTGATCCAAGTACATAAGAGCCTACTCCTTCCTTTTGCCTGGAAAACCCCTGTGTTGCAACTTCTACTCCTCATGGGGTCAAGTTGAGACTAAATTTCTATAACTGTGTCTTTGACTAGCTTCTTCATCTGACATATCTGCCTCCCTCTCTCCCTTACAACTTTTCTACTGATAGCACTCCCTCCATAAGTCATCTTGCCTAAGAGTCCTCATTCGTATTGTGCTGAAACATGATTTTGATCTGCTAATATTTGTGGGTTTTTAAATTTTTTTAATGTTTATTTATTTTTGAGACAGGAGAGACAGAGCACTAGCAGGGCAGAGGCAGAGAGAGAGGGAAACAGAATCGGAAGCAGGCTCCAGGCTCTGAGCTGTTAGTACAGAGCCTGATGGGGGGTTCAAACTCACAAGCTGTGAGACCATGACCTGAGCTGAAGTCGGACACTTTACCGACTGAGCCACCCAGGTGCCCCTTGATCTGCTAGTATTTGTAAACCCTGGATCTAACATAGTGCTGCTATGGCATAGGATACTCAACAAACGTTTGCTTAGTGGATGGAATTGAGTAATTATATTGAGTATATTTGTTAACTCACACCTTTCCTGCTTCACTGCCATTGCCCCCTGGCTTCTCCCTCTCAATCCCTGCCTCAGTGAGGTCCTGGCAAGTACTTAGTTTCAGTTGAAGTTATTTTATTAATCTTGAGATCCCAAGCCATGCTTTTGCTTCTTGGGTTTTAAATTCATGATTTTCTTAACTCTTTTTCTATCAGTTAGGGCCAGAGCTCTCTGGATTATATAATCAAAACGTAAATCACACATAAGTGAATACTTTTATGGGAAGTGCAGAAAGATGAAAAAAAAACATTGCATTGTAAATGGCTTACATCAAAAGTCAACTTTGGTGGTCTTAAAGTTTCATCCAATCCACAAATATGTCTTATGGGATTCATACAGTGTTTAAAAGTTTTTAGACCACTTGCCAACTCTTAAGCATTTCAAATTCAAGATGTTAACACACCTACATTGGAAGCTCTATGATTATTTACCTTCATAACAACAATGGATAGGAGTCCTTTGATTCCCCATAGTCCTAGTGAACTCTATTGTCTTACATCCATCCCGCTTCTTTTTTTAAAGGGACTTCTTTAACTGCTTTAGGTCTTTTGGTTTGGGCCCATAAGAAGTATGTGGGTGCATATAGGCAGGGACCATGCTCAATCCATTTCTGAACCCCTAACATTTAGCACAGTATCTGCCAAAATAGGCACCCTGTAAATGTTTATTCCATTTACTATTTAAAGAGGAGGGGAAATGGCTTTGGAGGAAAAACCTGCTTTTCAACCCAAAGTAAGAATCCCTGAATCCTATAAAATACTCTTAGAAAAAGGGCAGCAGTGAAAAGGTAGGAGTAACTGAGAGATGTAACAGAGAAGAGGTGTTTGGTTTCTAGTGACAGTGGCAGTGGCAGTTCCAGAATCATCCGGATGAATGCAACAGCAATTAGGGAAAGAGGTAGTAACACTGATTGACCTAGTAGTACAGCTGATTAATTCTGTATCCAGGAAGAAAGATTTAAGGACAGAAAGGAAAGCAACTGCAAGCAGAGGGACACTGATAAATTACCACAATTACCATTTCTGATAGCCTAAAGCAAGTAGCACAGCATGATAAAATGTGGAACATAGAAGCTACAACAGGTGAGAGATACAGACCTCAAGTGAAGATTGAGACCTCGATCTAGATAAAGACTCTGTAAGGCCTTCTGGATAAGGCAGCACCAACATCTTGTTAAGAAACAAAAAAGAGTGATTAGTTTAAGCTTTACATCAGATATAGATTGTATGTTTTCTGCACTTAACTATGACTAACTTTATTAAACTCTATACGTGTGTATACTCACAGACACACACAGACACACAATTTGTCATAGATTCTCTCAGCCAAGGTTTTGCTAATTTGATTTCCAAGCAAATATTGAAAGCTTTGCCTTTAGGCATTGTTAGAGAGATATATGTAAAACAGATGACCCCAAAAGTATATAGAATTTATTATCGTGGTGTTAAATAGGATAGACTAGAAAGTACATCACTGTGAAAAAGGCACCCTACTGCTACATTGACTGTATCACCTTCCAGTTTTTGTTTTCTATTTTATGTTCCCTCTGCTTGTACTAGATTCCTTTTCTGCTGTCCAGTCGTCATCTGCTATAGGTCAATCTTACTGCTTTTAAGTCATAGCCAAGGCCAAGTTGCCTGTTTAGCTACGTATGAAGTTCTGAAGCTCTACTTTCAAAAAGAGGAAACTGAGATTCTTCCTTCTCACACACATATAAAAAACAGTATAAATGAAATATACTTGTAATGAAGGAGGAAGTTCATCAGTAGGAAGAACAGGCATGAGTAGTGTAGAAGTCATTAGTGCAGTTTGCTAAGTATTTCTGTACTTCCACGTGCGTGTTAGGATTACATTTCCCTGACACTGGTTATCTTTGGCGTAGATACCTGGATTTGTTTGCCTAATAAAATGTGAAATGGAAATTAAATATGCCTCTTCTGAGGCAGATTTAAGAGGCAATGAGTGCTTTGCTAAATTCTCTTTGCTCTGTCAAGACTATCATGGAATACATTTTTGAGAAAGTACTTTTATTAGTCTGAGCTCCCAAGCGTTTGCAATGAGTGGAGCCTTTACTTACCTGTGTCATATAGCAGGAGCGAAAAGTAAATTTTTGTTGTGTGAAGCCACTGAGGCTTCGGGCTTGTTACCACAGCATAACCACCCCCCCGCCCCCAATCCTACCCCTACTTGGTGCTGCTGTTAAGTTCAAACAGCTGTGGTAGCAAAATTCCACTGTGATATACAGAGAATTTTTAAAAATTCTTTTGATGTTTCAGCTCAGAATTTGACACACATGTAAACTAGGAAGAAATTTGGATACAAATAATATGGCGCCAGGTGACCTAGGACAATGAATTTCATACCATGCTCAGTGATCTCTAGGGATTTCTCTAAATGTCATTAGAGACCACCTGAGGGGTTTGAGGTAGGGACTTCTCTGTAGACCCTAATCAAACCAAACATCTGTTTCTGAGATAAACTGAGATAATTTGTTTATAAATGGGGTTTCCAAATATTGAGTTTGAGCAAAGGATCACATGGTGAAATAATATTGGGAAAAACATTCTTTTGACAATATCAGATAATATAAAATGTTAGTGATATATATAGGATATCAAATTCCTTACCAGTTGCTAACTATACCATATTCATGCATACATCAGCATCTTTGCGAGATCCGAAACACATTCCCTCCTTGCCAATCTCTATCTCACAAACTGCTGTGTACTCTTTAGCATGCACAAAAAAATGTTGCCTTCTCTGTGAAACCACACCAGATGCATGTTTGGGAATGCCCGTGTACATGCACACACAAACTAATATATGCTGTTCTTTCCCTTACTGTGTTCTTCCATCACTGAATTTACCAGTTTGGTATAATCAGTTTGTAAATCACTCCTTTACTAGTTTATGAGTGGCCAATAGAGCCTAGAAAGATATAAGTAGTTTGAAATGACTAAAATTCAAACAGTAAATCTTAATTTTATTTACTTCATTCACTTTGTTGTATTGATTTAAGCAAAATGTCTAACTTTAACTAAAGCTTCTAGGTCTTTCTCATATTCTGTCTTAAACATTTATGTGAATTCTCTACAGGCTATAAAATTAAATGTTACCCAAATAACTTACTACCACAATTTCATACCTGAATAATTTTTTTTGTCATTTCTGTCCATGAACTATAACTAACAAAAAGGATTAAATAATCTTGAATAAGAAAAACAGAAGGCCTTTGTTCTTCATTATTTCAGATATTCCCTATCCTTCCCTACTGACAGAAAGACCTGTAACCAATCCTCTGTACCTTTCTGTTTTGATTTTTACAAGTTATTGCTTGGACTATAAATTCTTCTCTTTGTATGTTCAGCAAAAACACTCAGTTTTCAAAATATACCAACTATGTAACCTGTCATACTAGATTCCATTTACAGAGCATCTCTACATGTGAATGAAATGTTTACATTTTACAAATGACAGTGTTTTTTAAAGAACTATTATTCAGGAAGTGGTGCGACAAATAACAGTAATTTTAATATGTACCTGTCAAATAAGAAAGGCAAAAAAATAGTTGTGGTTTTTATTTCTAAGTACTTATGGAAAGGGAAGGCATGAGAGGACCCTGATTTTATTTTCATTTCAAAATATAACAGAGAAAGGTATTATTGTCTGTACTCCACTTTCCTCCATAGAAGTGATTCTCTCAGTGTTTTTGTTTTTTTGTTTTTTTATTCTACCACAGACAGAAAGAATTGGGAATGTTAAGGTACAATATTCTAACTCTCAGTGTCAAACAGTAAATACCCATTCCAGAAGAACATCAGAAACCTACCTCACCTTCAAGATTGTCTTAGCCTAGAGCCAAGCTTGAAGTACACATGTCAAAGCAGAGAGTTTAAATAAACAGTTAATTAACATAGTTTTTGCGTATTTATTAGGTTTGACTTTTTCTGTAGAAATAAACAGACTGTCAAATTTGTAAGAATTTGAAAGATGAATAAAGGTACATTTTTGCAGAAGGCAGTGTTCTATTTGGGATGCTTTTTTTTTTATAGAGGGAGTATTTTAGCAGATTTTCAATAAGTATTTTTAAATTATGATGACATTGGACATGAGCAATTATATATATCTTTCAAGACAGTGCAAATATTACAAGAAACAAGAAACAACTTGCAGTGACTGAATTCTAAAAATTCAAAATACATTTTGCTTTTTCTGTATTTTAAGGGGTACTACATAACTCTACTTTTATTTAATCATTTCAATAAATATTTGTGGACACCTACTATGGTAAGTACTGGAAACTTAAAGATCAATGTCTTTCTACCTGCAGGAGTTTAGTAAAGAAAGAGATAAATAAAAATCTGCCTTTGGGTGACATTCACATTATAGAAGTATGCACCAGATCCAGGGGGACCTCAGCAGAGTATGAAAGGGTAGAACACTCTGGCAAAACCAGATTATTCAAGATGGCTCCAGAAAACTGTGAGGAAGGTGGTCGGAGTGAGAATAAGATAAGTTAAAAGAACCTTTGGGTAAGCAGAGGCCAGGGTTTGAAGTGTTGTGAAGCCTTGTCAAGGTATTTTTCATTGCCCTAGGCCAGTAGAGGGCTAATCAAAACTTTTAGGCAAAGGAGTGGCATGTCATTATCAGGGTTGCTTTTTAAAGTGGTCTCACTGGTGGCAGTTTATGTCATGATATATGATGTCAGTGTGACAGGTTGACTTAATTTTTCCCTTTTTCCTTTATTTTCCCATTTTTTTACACTGAAACTCTGTGTTACTTGGTAATGCAACTTTCTTTATGTGGTAAAGAGGACTTAGATCTAATTGTCTGCTTTTTCCAGTAGAAAGCAAGCTTCATCAAACTGAGCTATCCACATATACCCTATTCACTACTCTTGTTCCAGGGCTGAATACAGAGAAAATAAATATTTGTTGAATGAATAAATGTCAGTATGAGTGGAGACAAGAGAGATTAAAGTATTTTCTTCTAACCAAAAAGAAGGTTATCTACCCCACACTCAACTGTCATACATTGGTGGAACAGAGCTAGGCTGTGTACAGTAAACACTTGTATTTAAAAAATGGAAGAATGGAAGAGTATGCAGTAATCCTTGTCTCTTTTAGTTTTGAAATCTTACTAGGGCAGACTATACAAGAGACCACCACCCAGTGGTCAAATAATGTTCCTCTGTTAGGCTCTACCTCTGCTTCCTAGGCCACTGTTCTCCTGAGCCATTGGTTCTCCCCAAAAGGTCCCTCCTTTTCTGTTCCTCTTAGCCACCTTGGAGAATTGAGCTTGGAGAATGTCTCCTTGTCCAATACTTTTCAGTCTTTTTTCTGTTCATATAAAGTTTGAGAACCAAGTATGGTTTTAAATCTCAAACAGTTAGCCTCTTTTATTCCAGACTATCTCAAGAACATGGCCAGCTTCTTACTGATTTCAGTAAGTGCCATGTGCCAACCAAGTCACACCTAGAGTTATTTGCAAAACAAAATCTTCTCATGTGCTATTGTTCTTTGATTCTTTTTCACTTTACTGAGAAATAATTGGCCTGCATCACTATATAAGTTTAAGGTGTACAGCATGATGGTCTAGTTTATATCTATTGTGATTTCTTTGAGTTTTAGACTGTGTTCTTAGCCTTCTGGATTTAATTGCTGGTACTGTGAAAATATGACATCATTTTCTTTTCCTAAGACATTTTGGTTAATGGAAAGGAATTTCTGGGTACTGCAGTACTGACTGTGAGGTTCAGATATTTACTCAGAGGTAATTTAATGCATTCTCATGTTTCAACAATTTGTGTCATGATCAACTCTTGATTTGACACTTCATGAAATTCTGAATTTTAATCAGCCCTTTTTTGCTCAAAGCATTTCTTAAACATTTCTATTACTGTTTAGGTTTGAGAATCACTTGCCTTTTTCAATCTTAAAGGTCCCTAAATTTGAAGATTTTTCTCTGTGCTTTTTCATTCCTACTTGCAAATCATCCAATTATTTTGTCAGCTCACCTATTTCTTAGTAACACCCTGTAAACACAAGCAGTAGCAACCAACACTTACTACTAACACTTTATTATTCCTTTACTTCCCTGGGGCTACAAGTTCATTACGTACCTGACCTAATTTGTTACTGGAGTTAAGAGTTTACCAAATATGTTTTACTACAGAGTATGAACCTTCTTGCTTTCACTTTCCAGTAATAATTTTTTTTAATATTTTTTTTATTTATTTCTAGGAGAGAGAGAGAGACAGCGTGAGCAGGGGAGGGTCAGAGAGTCTAGACTGAAACAGGCTCCAGGCTCTGAGCTGGCAGTCAGCACAGAGCCCGACGCGGGGCTCGAACCCACGAACCGCGAGATCATGACCTAAGCGAAAGTCGGACGCTTAACCGACTAAGCCACCCAGGCGCCCCTCAGTAATAATTTTTTAACCCTTCATGGCATTGTATCTAGTGAGAGTAGGTATCCTTGCTTTGTTCCTGATATTAGAGGAAAATCTCTCAATTGTTCATCATTGAGTATGTCATTATCTGTGGGCTTGTCCTATATGGCCTTTACTTTATTGAGGTGATTTTCTTCTATTCCTAGTTTGTTCAGTATTTTTGTCCACAAAGGGTGTTTCATTTTGTCAAATGCTTTTTCTGAATTTGTTGATGATCATGTGATTTTTATCTTTCATTCTGTGAATGTGGTGTATTGTATCGATTGATTTTCATGTGTTGAGTCATCCTTGCAGTCTAGGGATCACTTCTACTATACTGTGGTGTATGATTCTTTTAAGGTGCTTTTTAATTTGGTCTGCTTCTATTTTGTTGAGGAATTTTACATTTATAGCCATCAGAGATGTCAGCAAGTATGCCCATTCCCACTATTTCTTTCACAATAGTACTAAAAATCCCAAACAGAACAATTAGGCAAGAAAAAAGAAACAAAGGGCATCCAAATCTGAAAGGAAGACATAAAGTTACCTCTGCTCATAGTTGACACAATCTTATCTGTAAAACACCCTAAAGATTCCACAAAAAGCTGTTAGAATTAATAAAAAAATTTTGGTAAATTTGCAAGATAGGAAATGAACATACAAAAAGCAATTGCTTTTCTATACATGAACAATGAACAATCCAAAAGGGAACTTAAGAAAACAATCCCATTTTCAGTAGCTTCAAAAAGAATAAAACAGTTAGGAATAAACTTAACCAAAGAGACCAAACATGTACACGCTGAAACTATAAAACATTGCTGAAAGAAATTAAGGAAGACACAAATAAATGGAAATACATCCATGTCCATGGCTAGAAAGAATTAATATGTTAAAGATGTCCATGCTACCCAAAGCAGTCCACTGATTCAATGTGATTCCTATCAAAATCCCAATGGCATATTTTACAGAAAGAAAAAACAATCCTAAAATTCATATGGAACCACAAAAGACCCCAAATAGCCAAAGCAAATGATGAGAAAGAAGAGCAAAGCTGGAGCTATCATACTTCCTGATCTCAAAACATATTACAAAGCTATTATAATCAAAACAGTATATTCTACAAGGTTGTTAAGAATACACAATGGGGAAAGGAAGATCTCTTCACAAAATGGTCTTGGATATCCACATGCAAAAAATGAAATTGAACCCTATGTCACAACATACACAAAAATAAACTCAAAATACATTAAATACTTGAACATAATATCTGAAACTATAAAACTCCTAGAAGAAAATATAAGGGAAAGCTGCCTGATGTTGGTTTGGCAATGATTTCTTAGATATGATACCAAAAGCACAAGCCACAAAGGTAAAAAATTAGGTAAGTGGGATGTCCTAAACTAAAAAGCTACTGCACAGCAAAAGAAATAATCAACAGAGTAAACAGCAACCTACAGAAAAAAGATTTTTAAACCATGGATCTCCTATGGGGTAATTATTCAGAACTTGTAAGGAACTCCTAATACTCAATAGTGAAAGAAATCCACAAACAATGTAACATAAAAACAGGCAAAAGACCTGAATAGACATTTCCTCACTGAAGGCATACACATAACCAACAGGTAAATTAAAAGGTGCTCAACATCAACAATCATCAGGGAAATTAAAGGAAAACAATGATATATCATCTCACATCTGTTAGGATAGCTATTATCCAAATCTTGCCATTTGATACAACACGTATGGAGCTAGAGAGTATGATGCTAAGTGAAATAAACCAGTCACAGAAAGACAAGCACCATATGATTTCACTCATATGTGGAATTTAAGAAACAAATGAGCAAAAGGGAAAACAGAGGGGGAGGGGTAAACCAAGAAACAGACTCAACTATAGAAAATAAACTGATGGTTACCAGAGAAGTGGTGGATGGGGAGATGGGTGAAATCGGTGATGAGGATTAAGAAGGCCACTTGTGATGAGCGCAGATGATCTATGAAAGTGCTGAAATCATTCTACTGTACACCTGAAATTAATATTACACTGTATGTTAACTAACTGGAATTTAAATAAAAAGTAAAAAATACCAACAAAACAAAACAGAAAATCACAAGAGTTGCTAAGCATGTGGAAAAATTGGAACCCTTGCACATCATTGTTGGGAATATAAAATGTTCCAGCCATGATGCAAAAACACTATGGAAGTTTCTAAAAAAAATTAAAAATAAAACTGCCATATGACCCAGCAGTTGCACTTCTGGATATTTATCCAAAATAACTGCGATAAAAATCTTGAAGAGATATAATGCCCGCGATGTTCATCAACAGATGAATAGATGCGGAAAATATGGCAGACATTTACAATGGAAAATGATTCAGCCATAGAACAGGATTCGCCAAGTAGGCAATCCTGTTACATGCTACTACTTGAATAAACTTGGAGGACGTTATACTAAGTGAAATAAACCAGTCACAGAAAGACAAATACTGCATGATTCCACTTATATGAGGAATCTAAAATAGTCAAACCCATACAAGCAGAGAATAGAAAAGTGGCTGTCAGGGGCCAGGAGGTGCAGGGCAAATGGAGAGTTGCTGTTCAATGGGTATAAAGTTTGTAAGATGAAAAAGTTCCAGAGATATGCTGTACACCATTGTGCTTATAGTTAGTATTGTACTGTACCCTTAAAAATCTGTTAAGAAAGTACATATCATGTTATGTGTTATTTTTTACCACAAAAAGAATAACAGTCACTGAAAGAGCAATGAAATATTGCAAAACTAAAAAAGAACAAAAACAAAACACACACACACACACACACACAAATACATACTTGATTCAAAATAGCAATGCTTCTGAAATATTTATTCAGAAAGGAGAAGTGTTATTTTGCAAATTTGCATAAAATTTTCCCAAAGAAATGGCATCCTTTCAGCAAAACAAGAGTTTCCAAAGAGACATCCTGAAATCTGTTATCCTGCATATTATCAGTAACGACATAATTCCATTTAGAAAAAGAGGCAAATACGTTTAATTTATCGTGACTTTTTTCATTCCAATAAGCATAGATGTATTTCCCAATTCTAAAATTTTACTCTTATCACAGATTTTCCCTATGACAAATATTTCAAAAAGTAGGAGATGTATGTCTAGCTCTGTGTCAAAAAGGAAGATATTACTTTTTCATTTCCTGTAATTGTGAGATGAAAACAATTTTAGATTTATACATAACTTCATAGTTTACCCTGTGAATGTATTTATAAAACCTCACCAAAAACCAAACTCAGTAGTAAAATCATACATTTACATTTCTCTGTGTTCTCCTTAGTTTTCTGTACTACTGTGGAAGTGTTCCTGCTTTTATGTTCTGTTGAAGTGTTTTATGGGGATTAAAGCTTAACTTAAGGACTTCACGTTAAGCAACAGAGAATGAAATAGCCTGGAAGAGATAGAGACATGCAAAAACATAAGCTGTTCCTACAGGAGTATGGCAAACAGTAGTATTGAAAGTTGAAGTTGAATGTGGCTTCTTAACCAACATGGTGGAGTTTTGCTTTATACATTCAAATCTCTTTTAGAAAATGTTTTTTGAAAGAATTCTCGTGTCAAAGAAATTATTTGAAACTTGGAAATGAGGCAAAAAGCAAGATAGCACGTCTGTTCAATGTCACACGGTGGTGAAGGCCATATGAGGATTATGTAAGGAAATGTGCTTAGTTCATTTTTAATCTTTTAAAAAGTAAATGCATGAGTATATAATGTGAAGAAATATGTTGAATAAAATTAAGTTATAATTATTATTTTAATATTTTCATAAAAGACTTGAATATTCTTGGAAATTTATACTTATACTGACAATCATTAAGATATATTGTAAAAATAGCCATACAGAAATAAACTTTTGTTTTCTTTCCCCCACAGAGGATGACTTTATATTTTTCCAGAGAAACTATAGATATTCTTTGAAACACACATGGTAGTCACAAAGTACTCATACTTTGAGAGTAAAATCTAATTGGGTTAAATTCTTAGGAAGAGGGTGGCTTACAATTCTTGTCATCTCTGTCTCTGAGTTGAGATAGAGATAAAGATATATTCAGTTACTGACACAATGTCTAACCACTTGGCTTTATCAGGACAAGAGGAATTTCGTTTTTGATTAAGTTTTTATTTTAGTTCTAGTGTTATAAACACACACCTATATATTAGTTACAGGTGTACAATATAGTGATTCAACAATTCTACATATTACTCAGTGTGCTCATCATGATAAGTGTACCCTTAATATCCTTCACCTATTTCACCCATCTCCCAACCAACTTCCCTTCTGGTAACTATCAGTTTGTTCTCTATAGGTATGAGTCTCTTTTTTGGTTTGTCTCTTTTTGTCTTTGTTCGTTTTGTTTCATAAATTTTACATATGAGTGAAATTGTACGGCATTTCTTTCTCTGATTGTCTTACTTTGCTTAGTGGAAAACAGTTGTCCTATTATCCTATAATGATAGAAATTTTTAGTAAATATAACGAGACACATGAAAGAAAGAAATATTATCTAAAAGGAAAGAATATTTTATTTAAAAAACATGTCTATAAATGGGGCACTTGGGTGGCTCGGTTGGTTAAGCATCTGACTTTTGATTTTGGCTCAGGTCATGATCTCACAGTTCGTGGGTTCAAGCCCCACATCAGGCTCTGCACTGATAGTGTGGAGCCTGCTTGGAATTCTCTCTCCCTGTCTCTCTGCCCCTCCCTGGCTCATGTGCACTTGTGCATGTGCTCTCACACTCTCTCAAAAATAAACATAAAAAACTTTATAGAAATATAGGAAGTTTATATTTCATCTAACTTACCAATATTTTAACATAGTGTACAGTTAACAATTTGATTTTTAAAACTTTAATATTCCAATAAAATTATCTGCTGAACATCGCAAAAAAGAAAATTATTCACAAAAGTTTTTTTTTTTTAACCTTACTCTTGTGCTCACATCACAGTTGGCAAATTGCTTTCATATTCAATGTCTCTTTAATTGTCATCCCCACAAGCTGCCTATTAGACAGTTTGGACAGACAAAATTATCAGTGTCTTTACATTTTAGAAAAATAAGCTCAGGCTCAAAATTTGTACGTGACTTACCCCCAGGCACTGAGCAATCCAGTGGAAGAGCCAAAACTTATTCTCCAATTCAGATATGGTATAGAAGGGCCTAAAGAAGACTTTATATTTAGAAATGTTTTATTATCATAACACATTATCTTCCTTAAAGAATTGGCCATTCATCTTTCCCCTAACATATTAGAGCATGCGATTCTTCTATTTCATTCCTTTTCCAAAAAAATATTTCATAAGTGATAACTAAGATTTTATATGGAGTCAAACTGTTCTATTCCACTTATGCTTGAAAATATGAACAGCTGTTTGAATGCACATGTGAAAAATTTCAATTTGTGCGTAAAGGAGAATTCTGGTGATTCTAAGAATAAGAGAATTAAGTCAATTTACCTTTGCAAAAGGAAACTGCTCTGGGAATTATTTAAGGTGGTTAAATTACATAGCTTTCCCCCCACAAGCTGTCAACAATAAAGGGATTAAGACTTCATTTGCAAGCTTTATCTTTAACGTAAAAGGACAGTAATTGACATTTAAAAACTGTATGCTACAATACTCTACATGACACAGGCAGAAACTTGTACAAGTTTTGGAGCCTAGCTCCTACACACATTTGCTTTATTTGTCTATTACAGGATCTGGAGTGTTTTTAGGAGTTAAGTCTTCTAAATATTATCTATGAGAATGCAAAACGTTACCTGAGACAATACTATGGAAAATCAAATTATGGGCACAGAGTACATATTACTTTTGACTTCTCGCCCTCCTTTAAGACTGAGAGAGTTAGAATTCCCAAAGTATAACATCACATGAATCAGTTTCCCTATTTGCATAATTTGCTTTTCAGTGCTAAGTAACAGGCCCTGACCTAGATGATCTCAAAGTGAATTGTCAGCAGGCCAATAAAAAATTGAGCAGATGGATGTCATTTTTCAAAATTAGGCTTTCTTTGACAATAATCATTCTTGATGTTCTAAGATAATAAGAATCAGTGGGAAGAATTCATCAGGCATTTTCTTACATAAGTATGTTTACAGTTTACATAGAGGCAGAAGGATGACTCACAGAAAAGAGGAAATTCCTAATTTCATGAGAGGAATTCGAGTATAAACACGCACATGCATGCACACATATTATCAGTCACTTGAAGCTGAAGAATATAATATATTCCTCCTTGCTAAGTATGTTAGAATATCTCTTATTTTTATCCTGCATCTAAGTTTGGACAATTTTCATGTCCACTCCCAGTTTCTATATATTGTATTATTGAAAGCATAGAAAAGATAATCATATTTTATAAGGAACAGACTGTCTCTTCAATTAATGGACAATGCTCAATTTGAAATTTACATCCTACACACCAGTCTGGTTACAAAATAATTGATTCAGATGTTTAATTAAGCATGACAAGGAGGCTTTAGTTTTAAGTTAAGAGGAAAAAAATGAAAGAGTTGCCTTGGAAAAGCCTGGAGCATATTTTTCAGGGCGTCTTGGAACAAACAGTTTTAACTAAAGACTTAGTTAGCCTATTCCTTTGATGATTTCATTAACAAGTCAAAGTCTTCAGACCCACGAGGCCTATGACAGAGAATACTCTAGTAGCTAGATGTAGGACACATAGAATTTGGATTTTTTGATCAAATTATAATAAATATCTTTAATTAAGCAGGCTTTTCCTGGGGAGTTAAAGAAAAAAGTGCCTCATTATTTATTTTTGACCCATTGCTTCCTCTTTCTATGTTAACTGAAATGACCTTTTATTTATAGATTATTATTATAACTTCTATAAATAGTCAATACATACATTGTGAACATACTTTCTGTGTGCTCTATTATGTTGTATAAATTCTCCTTGTTGATGTTCAAAACTATAATTAAAGCCAAGTCTTAATGTTTCTCATTCACTAACACCTTTTGTTGCAAGCAAAAGAACTAGAGTTGAGCTTATCATGGTGATGTATTTGATTTTCATTTCAGTGATAAATTTACATCCATCCTCATATAGAATGGGGAGAAATCAGTGAACATTCACAGAACCGACATAAAAGCTAACTTAAATTTGCTAAAATACAGTAATCATTAGACAACCTGCAATTGCTTTTCTTTTTTACATTTTCATTTGTGAGAATATTTTGTGTAGAATTAAAGTCTCTGTTAAGAAGTCAGGAAATGTCAAATTGTCTGACAAATGTTCTTATATCCTAGATTTACAGCAATATCTACGCTCACAAAGAAGTTTTTAAATAGGCAGCAATTTTATACAAATCCTTAAAAATTAATCACAGATACCAAGTCAAAGGCTGAATGTCATTCAGTAGTATTCAACTAAAGGAAGCAGGGTGAATACCATGGGAGATGTGGAGGAGCATGACATGGTGTCTAAATTTCTAGGGGATATGTTTCAAATCTTAGAGTTCCTGATCTTCTTACATGCCCTATGTCTCTGCTCAAGAGAAAGGGCAGTGAAAAGCCACAGTAGCTAATGGCAGAATGTTGTATCTACCATCTGATACTAGATAGGAAAAAAAAAACTTATAAACAATTGTTCTATTAGAACAGCTATGCCTAAAACTACAGTGGTTTTGTGGTGATCCTCTATCTTCAAAGATGTCTGAGGATTTGAACGTAGTGCAATCTTCTTTGTGACACTAACTCAAGGAATTTATGGGCACACATTAGATCCAAGAAAGTCCTGAGCACTATGAATCAGAACAAGCACCTACACTTCATCGTCAAGGGAGTTTATCAAGTGATGTGTGACTAGTATTGATGAGACCCAGTTGCATCAGAGAACAGGAGCTACTTTTTTATCTTGAAGGGGTCACATGGCTTGCAAGGTACAAAAGTTGAAGAGCACTCAGAGCCACTGAATTTCTTAAACTGAAACAGTTTGTGCCAATCCAACCTCAGATAGTGTGATCACACATGTTCTAAGGATGGAGTGACTGGGACACTAGAAGTTGTGTTTGTGAATCATAAGATCACCACAGTACTGCTGTGTGCTGTGTTGCTTCCTGTTCAGTATCCCCTCTTACAATGAAGTAAACTTGATATTGGGGAAAGTGCACTAATTCTTGTAAGCTTGACTTGTCCGGCCAAACTTACACCACTTTCTCTGGTTGATCAGAATGTACCCTGTACACATCTATTTCACTGAACTTCCATTTCATGTTCAAAGTGTACCTTTGGCTTTCCTGATAGAGTATGATTCTAGCTTTTCTTCTGCTTCTCTTAACTGTACTTGTAGCTTCACTTCAAAAGCCCTTGCCCTTTCTTCTATCCCCTAAGTGTACCAATTTGCCACTGAGGTGGATGGATCAAAACTGTTACACTTATGCACATCTGGATTTGCATCCTAGCTCTGAAGCTCAAGAGCTGTTTTATCCTGATAAAATTAGTGGATTTCTTGGAGGATCAATTTCTTATTGGTATTCTATATCTCATAATGTTATTTATAACGCATATAAAGTCATTTCAAATGTGTAAGTGGATGGATGAATGAAAACAAATCTACTAAGTATACTTACATGAACTTATTGTTGCAAATATTAAGAATAACTGTCATCAATCTTAGTATCTTACAATACCTGTGGTGGGGGACCCTAATATGTATTAATGGAATGTACTGTGCCTTATATTTACATAGATTATATTACCCAAAACATCAATGTAAATACTATATTCATTTTACATAATACCAGAAAGTCTGAGGGTTTTTTTTTTTGGTAATTTGAACTTTTAAAAATATAATTGCTAGGAAACAAGGACATTTTATTAATTTCATCAAGAGCATTGTGCTAATCCCATTGTATTTAATCTTTAAAACAAGTCCATAAGTACTTAACCCATTTCATAGATGAAAGAGATGGATATTTAGAAGAATTATTAGCATGTGGTGAAGAAAGTGCTGAAATTCAAGCTTGCCTGACTCTGAAATCTATAATCTTTCAATTAATGATGCTATGTCTAATTAATTCAGTGACTAGAACACAATATGTGAGTAATATATATTTGATGAATGCATACAAATGATTTTTGTACTTTGTTCCTTTGAGATAATATCATTTTATTCTCTCACATTATAAAAGGGGTGCAATATCAATCTGTGGGTGATAGAAAATAAGTGACTGAAATTGCAGCGACTTATAGTAACATAATCTATGATAGAGAATTTCACAACATCTGGAACTCCTAAAATTAGAATAAATTTCAGGATGTTAAAAGGAAGGGTAATAAAGGATAAAAATATTCTTATTTAAAAGGTATAATTAAAAAAAGCTTTTTTAATATTTATTTTGAGAGAGAGAGTGTGTGTGTGCTCTTGTGCACGTGAGATTTGGGGGAGGGGCAGGGAGAGAGGAGAGGGAGAATCCCAAGCAGGATCCACAGTGTCTGTGGAGTCTGATGCAGGGCTTCATCCTACAAACCATGAGATCATGACCTGAGCAGAAACCAAGAGTTGGATGCTTACCGACTGAGCCAACCTGGTGTCCCTAAAAGATAAGATTTGTTAAATGCTTCTTTTATATAGAGATGGAGCTGTTATTTTATGGAATTATATATAATGAAAATTCTGCTACAGTATTTCCCTTAATCTCTTGAAGAGTACAACAGTTCAAATATTGTAGGGAAAGCAGGATAGTAGAAAGAAAGATATGGGATGATAGAAAGCATAATTTGCTTGACCAGCTAGAAAAAGTTGACAGATATAACACAGCCAAGGACAGATGTTAAATAAAAAGACTTTATAAAACAAAGGAAAGAAATATTATTTGTTATGTGTTGAAGTATATCCCCTCACCAAAAAATATGGTGAAGTATAAACCCCAGGACCATTTGAATGTGACATTATTTGAAACTTGGGTCGTTGCAGATGTAATCAAGTTAAGATGATAAGTCTTAATCAAGTTAAGGTAAGTCTTAATCCAATATGACTAGTATATTTATAAGAAGAGGGAAATTTCAGGCACATACAGAAGAATGCTATATGAAAACACAGACACATTAAGAGAAGATGCCTATGTGCAGACAGAGGCAGAGACTGGAGTTATACTGCCAGAAGCCAAGAACACCTAAGGCTATCAAAACCTAGAAGAGGAAAGAAAGGATCTTATAGGAGACTTCATAGGGAGTAAGGCCCTGTCAAGATCTTGATTTCAAATTTCTATTCTCTAGAACTTAAGAATAAATTTCTATTGTTTGAAGCCACTAAGATTATGTTCCAGGAAACTAACACACTATTTTTGATATTTCATTGGGAAAGAAATAAACCCTAAAAACAAACAAAACAAAAATCTCCACACTGATCTTTTCATAGGCCGTCGAGTATACAAAGTTGTTTCAGAGTGGAGAGTTGTGTGAAACTCTCTATTTTCACTCTGTAAATATCTTAACATGGATATGTTCTCATTCTTGACAAAGATTTGAAGTGAAAATGAAAGCTTTTTCACTGTTTTATAAATCTGTGATAACATGGTTAGTCTTTGTCTTCAGTGATAAATATGATTGTTTTCCCTCACTGCTCTGTTTGCCAAATCTTGACCAACTAAGAGCAAAGAAAGGTTGAGCCAACTTATATTTGCCTCTGAATTAGCAGTTTTTTGAGGCTTTAGTCTCAGCTACTTCATTATCGCTTCAAGGTCAGAGCAATTTTTTTACTTTTATGTAGGGTCCCAGTCAAAGCAAACCACCAGATGGGGCACCTGGGTGGCTCAGCTGGTTAAGCGCCCGACTTTGGCTCAGGTCATGATCTCATGGTTTGTGGGTTCGAGCCCTGCATCGGGCTCTGTGCTGACAGCTAGCTCAGAGCCTGGAGTCAGCTTCAGATCCTGTATCTCCCTCTCTCTCTGACCCTTCCCTGCGCGCGCGCGCTCTCTCTCTCTCTCTCAGAAGTAAATAAAACATTAAAAAAAAAAAAAAGCAAACCACCAGAATACAGTAGTTTAAAAATAAATAGCTTATTTGTATGAGTTATTTATTACTGTGTAACAAATCACCCCAAAACTTAATGGCTTAAACCAACAACACTTGTTATGTCACAGTGACTGTGAGTCAGGAATCTAAATACAAATTAACTTGGTCCTCTGGCTTTAGGTTTTTCCCAAGACTGATTACATCTATAAGCTCAACTGGGAAGAATCTGCTTCCTCCTTTATTCAGGTGGTATTGACAGGATTAGGTTGCTTATTGGCTGCAGAATTGTTGCCTTAAGTCTGCATGAGCTGTTGACTAGAAGTTTTCCTTGGTTCCTTACCATGTGGGCCTCTCTTTAGAGCATCTCACAACATGGTGGCTTGTTTTATTAGTGAGAGGACAAGAGAGAGTAGCAGCAAGAAAGAGAACTACAGCACAATAGAAGGCATACACCTATGTAACCTGCTCATACAAATGATATCTCATCACTTTTGCCATATTTTATTCATTAAAGTAAAATATTCTAATAATTCCAATCACATTCATTAAAAGCAAGTCACTGGGTTCAACTTATATTTAAGGGGAGAGGATTACACAAAAGTATGAATATCAGGAAAATGGGTCACTGGGAACCACACTAGAAACTGTCCACCATATTATTTTGAAGTCAAATGATAAATATGGCTACTACAATTAAATGATGATATATCTATTTATTACAATAACAAATTACTAATGAATAACTTCTCATAAGCTGAATCAATAAGTAGGTACAATAATCCTATTTTAAAAAGTCTTTGCCATCAATAATTAAGAAATTACATAAATTTCAATGGAAAAGTAAAAGAGAATGGATGAGAATTCCAAGTTAGTATTTTGGCAAATTCATATATCAATGCCAAACACTTAGCCAACAGTTTTACATATTATGTATTGGATGAAAGCAAAAGCTTTGAAGTCATACACACATGGGTTCAAATCTAGGGTTCACCACTTAATAGTTGTGTGACTTTAGATAAATTATTTAAAACTTCTGAGTTCAATTTCATCATCTATAAAGTGAGTACTAAAGCCTGCATATGAGATATTTAAATCTGATCTTACATACAAGGTACTTAACCTGAATAAATAGTAGCCATTGTTATTTTATGAGTTTTACTATTTTAAGATGATCATGATCATTTGCTCTTCAGTGAAAGAGAGAGTTATAATTAGAAGAAGGAGTGTCTTGGTGTCAGAAAGAAGGTAATTCTTGATGCCAGGATAACGCCGGGCAGATATATAAGCTTTACGTATGGCAAGCAAAAATACCAAAAAAAAAAAAAAAAATCATTGAGCATGAGAAAAATTCTGCCCATAAACAGAAAAAAATGTGGCTTAAAGAAAGTACAGGGAACAAAGTTGGGGAATAGACGGTACATTGAGGTATAAAGAAATAGGATGATGAAATTTGGCAAATTCCTAACAAAGATCTCCTTCCACCTCAGGGACTAATTTCATTCATACTCACATGTATGGCGGTTTTGTGACCTAAAGATTCAGCTTGAAATCCATAGAAGATTGGTTGCCTTCATCAGTTGGTCCAATTCTTCATTCTTCCCTGTACCCACTCCACTGAGTACTTCTCTTACTAATAAGTAGTGGGACATAAAGTAAACATTCTGTGTGACAAGACAGTGCCAGAGAATGATGTCCACACAATCCCCCCTGATAGGTGCCCTTCATTCCATTTTCCATGGATTCACTGTCCCATAAACATAAGACTCTTTAAAAGAACAATGAACACACATGTCCTTACTATTTGCCAGGCATTTTTAGAACCACACACACACACACACACACACACACACACACATACACACACACTCAACATGCTATTTCTGAGTCAGTGATTATATCATTTGTATAGAAGAGAAATCTGGATTTGAGAAGAGTTAAGAGATATGCCTATAATCACAGAACTCATAAATGGATGATATTGGGTTAAAAAATAGGTCTTCTGGGGCACCTGGGTGGCTCAGTCAGTTAAGCATCCAGCTTTGGCTCAGGTCATGATTTCGTGGTTCATGGGTTCAAGCCCCGCAGCAGGCTCTGTGCTGACAGCTAGCTCAGAGCCTAGCACCTGTTTCAGATTCTGTGTCTCCCTCTCTCTCTGACCCTCTGCTGCTCGTGCTGTCTCTCTCTCTCAGAAATAAATTTAAAAAAACATGTTAAAAAATTTAAAAATAGGTCTTCTGACTCCTAGTTAACTGAGTTTCCACTAAGATTCTTGGACCGATAAGATGTTAGAATTAGGGTCAGATCAGATTGATCTAAAAGGTAATCAAATAATTTAGGATAATAAACTTTTTAAATGACTCTGTATTCATTTGCATTTGATTTATATGTGCTTCTATGTTGCAAAACAAAATATTTTCACAGAGCACAATGTAATGGATATTGCACAGTAATTATTGTAGCTCACAGGGTAAAGCCAGAAAATTCAGGTTCATAAGCATAATCAGTGGGTCTGTGTTTCCTCATGTATAACAATGAGTAAGAAAATTTCATTCTGAAGTTATAACACTCTAAAGAAAATAAATTTATACTTTTTCATCTGCTTTTTAATGTTTAGTATGTTCTTTTTAAAATAAAATTTTAACATTTATTCATTTTTGAGAGATACAGAGAGACAGAGCAGAGAAGGGAAGGGGCAGAGAGAGAGGGAGACATAGAGTCTGAAGCAGGCTCCAGACTCAGAACTGTCAGCACAGAGCCCAACACAGGGCTCGAACCCTCGAACTGTGAGATCATGACCTGAGCTGAAGTCAGACACTTAACTGACTGAGCCACCCAGGTGCCTCTGTTTGGTGCGTTCTTTTAGATAAAGCCAGGAATTAGTAGTTTATACAACTATAAAATGATATATAATGGTGGTGTAAATAACCCCAAACACATATTTAGTAGGGCTGAATAGATAAGCTAAAGTGAACTAGAATATCTAAAACAATTTTGAAAAAAGAAGACTACAGTTGGAAGAATCATACTATTTGTTCTTAAGAATTGCTATATAGCTACAATGTGATATCGATAGAAACACATAGATGGATCAATGAAATAGAAGGGAGAACCAAAAAACAGATCCACACAAATATGTCCAGCTGATTTTTCCCCAAAGTGTAAAAGCAATTCTGCCGGAGTCCTGCTCCAGCCGGTTCAGGGGTCCCTGAAGGATGGACAGTGTTGGCAAGAGAGTGAGAGAACCCCATGATTCTTTCTGATCATCAGGCAGGCATCTCTGCACTGAGGCTCAGCTTTATTTATGGTTAAGTGTATAGGGAACAACACAGAAGTGGCATTTGCCTCAGACAATGAGTTTTGATGACAAATTTCTTTGATATGTAAAAATTCCCCAGAACATAGATTTGTAGAAGACTCATGCATAACCTTTGTCAATAGTGATTGATGTAGGTGATTTAGATGCTTATCATATGGGGAAGGAAGGTATCTTGAGAATTCAAATAAAACAAGACAATATTTTTAGCATAGCAAAGGCAAAAGTTAGTTCTTTGTGAGCAGGGGTCAATAGCCTGTTTGCTTAAGGGGAAGTATAAGAAAAACAGGATCCTCAGGAAACACAAATGTTTGATCCCATAATCACAAAAGAAGAAGTCCCTACAATAAATTTCTTCACAAGGTGCAATCAGCATATCAGGGCCAGAATAAGGGCACAAGTCACTCCTGATACCAATCAACAAGGTACCTTGGGGGTTGGTGCTTAAGCAAAAACAATTGAGTGGGGGTAGATATTGGTCATCATCTGACAGCAGGAGACCTCTCAAAACCTGCCTTAACCTCACAAAGAGTATTCTCAACTAGTGAGTTCAGAATGGCTCCCAACACAATTCAATGGAAGAAAGATATTCTTTTCAGCAGTGCATGAATAATTAGACATCCCTAGGCAAAAGTAAACAAACATCAACAAAATACCTCAACCCAAACCTCACACCTTATACAAAAATTAATTCAAGATGGATTACAGACAAATATAAAACTATCAGGCTTTTGGAAGAAGACACAGGAAAAAATATTCATGACCTACAGTTAGGCAAAGAGTTCTTAGACATGATACTGAGAGCACAACCTATTAAAAAATAAGTTGACATCACCAAATTAATTTTTTTTTGCTTTGGAAAAAAAACTCTGCTAAGAGGATTAAAAGATAATCCACAGACTAAGAATATTTGAAAATCACATATCTGACAAAGGACTCCTCTGATATTAAATGTATCAAACCAACATATTGTATACCTCAAACTTACACAATGTTTTATGTTCAACTCTATAAACTCAACAGTAAGAAAATGAACAACCCGATTTGAAAAAGGGCAAAGGCTTGAATAGTCATTCTACCAAAGATGGCCTGCGTGGACTTCTCTGGTGAAGTAGAAGGTAAAAACAGTTTTGGAAAATATTTGCTTTGCTTATATGAATAGCAACTTTTCTTTCTCCTTTTCCTTCGTATTCCTGCCTGGAAAATGTATGTAATGTTTGGAGATATGAAATCCATCTTGAAATGAGAAAGAACTCACTTGATCGGTATAGTGGAACAAGAAGATAAAAGAAAACTGATACCTGTATAACATTATTGAGTACTGTATCAGCCTTTTCCCTATTTTTCTAGATTTCCTCTTTCCCTTGAACATCTTCACATGAAAAAATGTAGAAAATAAATGCACTGGCAATATGAGTTATCTGTATTGTTTGAGAACATTCAATTCTGCTATAGAGGGCAAGAAAATAAAGGATAAAAGGATTAAGACTGAGGCTTTATCCCCTTTATGGAGTAGACACAGGAGGGTGGCCAATCAGAGTAGAAATTTCTTTAATATGAAGTCTAAAAGAGGATTTCCATAGCTTCTTAAGTATGCTTGCATCTTTAAAAATATTTTTTAATATTTTATTTATTTCTGAGAGAGAGAGAGAGCAGGGAAGGTTCAGAGAGAGAGGGAGATACAGAATCTGAAACAGGCTCCAGGCTCTGAGCTGTCAGCACAGAGCCCGATGCGCGGCTCGAACCCACGAACCTTGAGATCATGACCTGAACTGAAGTTGTACGCTTAATGGAGTAAGCCACCTAGGCGCCCCTACTTGCATCTTAAAATGTGGCATAAAGAGTAATTTAGGCAAGTAGCTTGTGAAGTATAGGTGAAGCTCACAGAGTTTGTTAAGAATCAGTAATAAGTAAGCAAGTGTCTTGTAAGCCATAGGCAAACTTCATAAGTGATGTGTTAAATTTAGATAGTAAGTTAACAACAGGTGGAAGAGTCCAACCCCTGGTTAAAAGCCTATGTGTGATCTTTTTTTAGGCCTGACCATAGGCAATGACCATAGGCTTTATCTGACAGGCCTCATGGGGGAAAGCTGCACTCCCTACTCCAGAAGTGGTACACAGTCAATACACTGCAGTCTCTGAAAGGAGTTGCATCCAAGGACTCAGGCCCCCTGGCAGTCATGCTCTTTCCTGCAATTATTTTTCCAGCTCCTGTGCCTTCATTCCTAGGTCTCTTTATCCGAGGCCTTGGGCAGAGATATTCAGGAGCTACTGCCAAGCCCTTATTGTGGAGAAGGGGAGGGGCAAAGCCTGAAGACACTCTAGTCCACTCTGACTCCGTATTCAGTACTTTTCCATTCCATTCCTAGCTCTTCCTCCTTGTCTCCCCTGAGCCCCAGCTCCACCCCAACATCTATAAAACTATAAGAGTCATTTGTTCAGGACTCCCTCAAAAGTGAGACAGCCCCCACAAACTGTGCAGATTCAACTGATCCTTGACCTGTATGCCATTCCATGGGGGAAAATGGAACACACAGGTCAGCACTTTCTCCTGTTTTAAACTTTCACTTGTATTATCACTTAAGTCTTTCATTTTCAGCTTGCTGTTTTATTCAACCACTCTGACACCTGACAGTTCAGCTCTCTCCCCCAACTCAGCTGAGCTTCTTAAACTGGTAAAACATATAAATGTATAATATATGATGGAAGCAAATATCACTCATAGATAGAAAAGTAGAGAAAGACAAAGTAATAAACATGGAAAACTTGGGCATGTCATCCCTAAATCAGTCACCTATGTGTGTTATCTAATATGGGCCCATTCTGACCCCACGTGACATCTGCCTAAGTAACACACACACACACACACACACACACACACACACACACACACACTGCAGTTCTTCATAAGGCTAATTGGTGAGCTTCAGCTGTTGACCAGGCATATTGTTCCCACATACCTCCAATTGAGCAAGCATGTGTTTGGCACAGTAAATTTATTTTGACCCACTTACTCAAATCTGAATTACTTTTTAACCTATTTCCTTTAGTTTTTATTTTTTATTTAATTCTAGGTGGCTAACATATAGTGTAATATTATTAGTTTCAGGAGTAGAATTTGGTGATGCATCACTTACATATAATGCCTAGTGTTCATCACAAGTGTCCTCCTTAATACCCATCACCAGAATACCCGATATTCTGGCACTGAGTTTTTTCACTAAACATAATCTCTAGATATCCATCCAAGTTGTTGTGTGTATCAATAAATCATTCCTTTTTATGAACAGGAATTCTCAAACTTTTCTTGTGAGAATGAAAACAGTTGCAGCCACTTTGACAAGCAGTGTGTCAGTTTCTTAAGATGTTAAACATCGACTTATCATAGTGTTCACCAATTGCAAATTAGGTTTCTACAGAAGAAAAGTAAAACACAGGACTATTCAAGACTTGTAACTGGTGTTTAGAAGCAGTACATATAATAACCAAAAGGTAGGAAAATGGGAATATCCTTCAGCTAGTGCATAGATAGTCAAAAGATTTTGCATCCATACAAAGCGATATGATTCTATATTAGTAAGACACGACATTGTGCTACTTGCTACAGGGCTTATGATCTTCAAACACATCATGATACATGAAAGAAGCCAGCAACAAAAGACCATACATGGCATGATTTCCGTTTATAAGAATTGTCAAGAATAACCACATCAATAGAGACAGAAATCAGACTAGAGGTTGCCCAGAAGTAGGTAGGAAGGAAGAGTGGCAGCTAATAGGCATCAAGCTTTCTCTATGCGATAATTTTCAAAATTTAGATTTTTCTGAGGGTTTTATAACTTAGTATATTTACAGAAAACCATGGAATTATACACTTAACATGGGTACATATTATATAAACGACCCCCTATAAAGTTGTTTAAAAACATCGACTGCATTTCTACATAACATCAATGTATAATCTGAAACTGAAATTTAGAAAACAATGCCATTGTCAATGGCTTAAAAGAGAATGATTTCTTGTAAAATTATCATCAGTTGACCAATGCACTGAAAATTATAAAATATAACTGAAAGTAACAAAAGATGGTATAAATATAGCTGGTAACATTCCAGACTCATGGATTTGAAGAATCAATATGGATTACATGTCAGTGTTCCTAAATGGATCTACAAATTCAAGATCATCATTCTCAACATGCCAGAAGTGTTGTGCATAAATGGATATGCTAACATTTGTATGGAAATGCAGAGAAGGCAACATGGACTATACTTAAGAAAATTTTAAAACCATCCCTATCTAAAAGACTCCATCAAGAAATAGCACAGGCAAGAACCAACTAGAAAAATATTTCAAAATCAAATAACAGATAATAAATGTGATTCAAGGACATACAATGACTACTTTTACTCAAGAGAGGAACACAAATAACCCAAGATGTGGAAAGGCTATCACCTCCATAGAACAGCAATGGTGAGAAAAAAATGATGCAACCACTTTGGAAAACAAATTGGCAATTTTTAATAATATTAACAATTTTCTTTCCTACAGAAAACAGCAGGGGCACAACTAATAATCTAAAAGAAATGAAAACAGTTCACATGATAACATGTATATGAAGGTCACAGCAGCATTTTTCATATTAGTGGTAAAGAGGAACCACCACATTATCCTTCAACTGAGGTCAGATGAAAAATAAAACACATATATACCCACACAGTGTAATACAATTCCCTGAAATACAATCCTCGTTAATGTATTAGAAGATTCAATATTGTTAAGATGCCAATAGAATCTGGGAGACCTACAGATTTTAAAACATGGCGATTAAAATCACAGTTCTATTTTCTAGCAGATATTGACACAGACACTAAAATTCCTAAATTAATGTCAGGGTTCCAGAAGAGCTTTAAAAAAATCTTGAAAAAGAAGAACCAAGTAGTAGAATGAAAACTTTTTCATTTCAAAACTTAGAAAGAATACTACTGCGAATCGGTAAACATAGACCAAATGAACAGAATTCATAGTCCAAAATAAATGCATATGTTTTTCAACCACTGAAATTTGGCAGAGTTGCCAAATGATTCAATGCAGAAAAAATAGTTTTTTTTTTCACAAAAGATGCTGAATCACAACACATCATCATGCTAAGTATGATTGAAAGACCTTAATTCAATCCTCCTCCAAAATCAATTAATGAACAGCAGATAACAGACTTACAAGTAAAGGCCCAAACATTAAAAGCATTAGAAGAAAATGGATTCCTACATCTTTGTTTCCCAGAAATATGCAGTGATCACTTAGACAGAACACCAATACCATACATGCAAAAAAGAGATGAATCTATCAAAACTAAAACCTTTTAGAGATCAAATACCAATATTAAGAAAAAGCAATAGTAAGTTACAGACCCAGAAAAGTATTTGGAAATCATATATTAGGTAACTGACTTGTGTTTTGAATATGTAAAGAATCCTTTAAATGCAAGAACACGAATAAGTAAAATTCAATGCAGGCAAAATATGTGAATAAAAATTTCACCCAAGAAGATGTGCAAATTGCCAGGAGTCCTATGATCAGATGCTCCCAATCATTTGATTTAAGGACATAAAATGTCAAAAGCCATTTTATAAGCACAGGAAAGGGAAAATTTAAAAAGGGAAAGAAACATAAAGTAACAAGTGTTTTGAGGATATAAAGAAACTGGAACTCTCAAACCTTGCTGGTGAGAATGAAAACAGTCATAGCCACCTTGACAAACAGTCAGCTTTTAAAATTGACTAAGATTCAGCAATATTATAAAAATAGGTTTCTAGAGAAGAGAACTGAAATACAGGTCCACCCCAAGACTTGCAAGTGAAGGTATAGGAGCATTACATATAATAACAAAAAAGTGTAAATGTTTAGAATGTTCTGCAACCAGTGAATGCATAAAGTTGGTACATCCATGAAATTGAGTATGAGGTACATGATGAAGAAACAATGTTATGGTACATACTACAGGGATGATGATCGTCAAACAATTATGCTCAGTAAAAAAAAGAAACAGGACCACACACATTGTATGATCCCCTTTATAAGAACTGTCCAAAAAGGCAAGCAACAGAGAGACAAAGTGGGATTGTGGTTAGGTAGGATTGTGGGTGGGAACAAGGATGGATGAAAATAGGCACAAGGTTTCTATTTGGTATGATATTATGGTATTATTGCTACGTTAAAAATTGAATTCTGGTGATGGATACCCAATTTTGTTTCTTCACTAAAATTCACTGGATTGTTACATGTGTGAATTTTTATGCTAGGTAAATTAGACACCAATAAAGTTGCTAAAATAATCAATTCCATTTTTCCATGCCAGAAATGTAAAGTCAGAAATTAGAATTTAGAAAACATTATCATTATCAGTAGCACAAAAAAGAGAAGAATTTGGTGCAGAGATACTAGCAGATAAGCAGATGAATATATATTTTCTGCCTTGGTTCCTTGTTTGAGTCTTTGCTATTCTTTTTCTCCTTCCAATACAGAGTGAAAACTTTAAGATTTTTTTGAATAGCTTTTATATATCATAGGCTCTCAGTAGCCTGTACGTCTAATATAAAAATATTTTTTGTACAAAAGGAAAGAAACTTGTTTAAAGCATACAAATAACTAGAAGTATTATGAAAATAAAGTATAACTTATTTACACAGTATTTTCATTCAATTACATACTCATTGTTTCCAAATAAGACTGATCTGATTCTAATTTATCCATATCTATAAAGCATACAGGGATATCTCATTTACCTTAAGCATAAAATTACAAGTTGTTCTGCTTTTGTTTTTATAGTTATTATCATTGTAATCTGGATATATTATTCATTCGCTGTGGCAAATGGGGGCGTGGGGAATTCCTATACTTCAAGGGTCACATTTTCCTATCTTTTCAAGTTAGTACAATAAAGATTTTACAAGTTTTAAATGGAAGAGGATTTGTGAAGTTCTGGAGAAGGATTTGAATTTAATCTGAAAATCACTATGAGAACAATAATAATTTTGAAAGGTTTGAATTTTCACCAATTAGTAGTTAAGGCATTGTCAAGAGATGTGTAAACACTATACAAATACTTCCCTGTAACTATTGGCATTTTTTATTTGTTTTGCTGTCCCTGAAGAGTTGAATAAGGCTTAATAATCCTCCAACTGTATTTGAAATTGTTAATACTTTTTAATCTGCAAGGCTGAGATACTCAAATTCTTTGATACCATTATTAAAAAACAATACTTAAAAGAACTTACCTATATGCCAACCATATATCTCTATCCTTGAAATGTTATCAATTAGAAATGCCAAACACCGGAAGTATCTGCTTCAGGTTTTTATACATTGGTTTAAATTCTAGCAAATTCACACTAATTTTCCGTATTCTACAGTATTCAACAACAAAGCGTATCTAACTCCATGGAGGCCACACATCCTTTCCTCTGCAGCCACTATGCATTTTCTGCTTGAGTTAGGTCAGTTCATTTGAAGCAGAGAACCACTTTTTGGTGGAGGTTTTCTGAGTAGATGATATCTCAAAACTTTTTAAAATGGTGTACAAATGGGAGTGGGAAACTAAGAGACAGAAGGATGGACACTCTTACTGCTTTCAGCTAGCCACACCTTCCACTTTAACCCAAACCATGACTGTGTACCAGAACACTGTCCCTCATGCTTTAACCCTAATTAGTAAAACCCCAGTCAACAAAAGTAAAGTAGAAATAAATCTATTTGATTCTAGATAAAGGACTGGATTTTTATATTAAATTATATAATTTGATGAACTATAATACCTAAGTATTTCTTAAGTGGTTTATTTTAATATTATGCAAATTAAGCCACGCAGCGAATCTGTTTTGTCCCCCATCACCAGTTACACACTATTGTACAAAAAGTTAAATAATCTTGGGCGCCTGGGTAGCTCAGTCAGTTAAGCATCCGGCTTCCGCTCAGGTCATGATCTCGCGGTCTGTGGGTTCGAGCCCCCCGTTGGGCTCTGTGCTGACAGCTAGCTCAAAGCCTGGGGCCTGTCTTCGAATTCTGTGTCTCCCTCTCTTTCTGTCCCTCTCCTGCTCATGCTGTCTCTCTCTCTCTCAAAAGTAAATAAAACATAAAATTTTTTTTAAAAAGTTAAATAATCTTTATTCATTTGTTATTTGAAAAATCACCTTTCATCATGTCTTTTATTAATACATGGTGAACATTTCAAGCCCATCTTGCATGTGTTTGTGAAAAGAGTGCATATTGTCTTTTCCTATTCATAGAAATGGATAAACATTTTATTCTCTTCTGTGTGATGTAAAACACTATCCCTTACTGATATGATTTTGCATTATTCACAGAAATTTTTACTAAGATTGTTGTGTTAAACTGATATAAAATGTTTAAAGTAAACATTCAAGTAAAGATGCTTGCATCAATGGAGAGCTGTTTTAAATTCTCACTGAAAAAGCAGCTGCCAGGTGATAGTTACTTGGAGTTTTATGTTATCACTGAATAAAAACACAGAAAATGAAGACAGCAAAAACAAACAACAACAACAAAAACAAACACCTCTCTACACATAAACAAATTAAAAACAAGACAATTTGAAATTACTTTTGCAGATACAGGGAGCTTGCCTGAAACACAATGAGACACTATTCTAAAAGTTAAGTGGTAATCTCAGAATAACAGATTATGTGATCTTGACAGACGTTTTTCTTGATATAAAGAGTTTCAAATGTTATTGAGGTGAACCTGACATGTGAATTAATCTAATAATTTGCAGTCAAGGAAAGTTATCCTCCACAATTTCTCCAAAAGTTTTCTCCATTATCTTTCTATAAAACCCTAAAACAAGATAGTTCGTTTTAAAATACTCTGGCTTTTTGTAAAGGAGCATTCTCTAAGTACTGAGCATAACTATATTAAAGAATCAGATTTTTCTGGGGCACCTAGGTGGCTCAGTTGGTAAGCATCTGACTCTTGATTTCAGCTCAGGTCATGATGTCACAGTTTGTGAGTTTGAGCCTCTCCTCGGGCTCTGTCTGCACTGAGGGTGTGGAGCCTGCTTGGGATTTTCTCTCTCTCTCTTTTTATCTCCCTCTGCCTACCCTCTCCCCCCCCAAATAAATGTGTAAACTTAAAAACATTTTTAATCACATTTTTCCTACTGGTATTGTTGAAGTTGTTGAATGTTTCTAGTGACTTGACTCAAACAGATGTCCACATTTTCATTCCACATACTTTGAAAATATTCCATTATCATATCTAAATGTGAGCTTAAAAGAAAAAATGAAGATAAGAGGAAACTATGTCAGGAACCTTATATGTATAAGGGTAATTAGCTCTTTTTTATGAAACCCAAAATAATTCCTATTTTCTAAGCACTAAAGTTTGGAATTAGCATTTGTTCCACTGACTTACCTCTGAATTGTAGAAAATGCTTGGCATTCTATTTTTCTCTCATACTCACATTTTCAGAGAGGACCACAATGATCACCATGAACTACGAGCTGCTGCACTTCTAAAATTCATTCAATTTTCCATATGATTAACAATGTTAATCTAGGAGGAGAAAATAAAGTAACTTGCATCTTTAAAAGCATAAGTCAATTAAAATTTCCAAAACTGTACTATGCATCTAGTATATGTTGAGGAATGTGGAAAATAGAAACACTAAAATGAATACCATATGCTTATAGAAAACTAAGCTTTCCAAAAAATATTTAAAATATTTTTTTAATGTTTTATTTATTTCTAGGAGAGAGAGAGAGACAGCGTGAGCAGGGGAAGGTCAGGGAGAGAGGGAGTCACAGACTGAAACAGGCTCCAGGCTCTGAGCCGGCAGTCAGCACAGAGCCCGACGCAGGGCTCGAACCCACAAACCGCGAGATCATGACCCAAGCGAAAGTCGGACGCTTAACCGACTAAGCCACCCAGGCGCCCCTAAAATATTTTAGAATGGAAATGCTTCTCTTATCAAGATCACAATTAACACCTTCATCTAATCAAGATCACAGATGACATATCTAAAATATGTCCAGATCAACTCTTTGCTGGTTGACTACCCAACAGAGCAAAAGTTTAAAAATCCAGTAGAGGAGATTATTAATGCTAAATCTAACACTGCCATCCTAAGACTCTTACACTATTTTTCCAATGACACTCAAATTAAAAAAAAAAAATCCAAAAAGAACTTATTTCCTTCCCAAATCCATTTTTCTCTCATTTTTCTAACCCGCTAAATGGCATCATCATTCATATTTTTGCCAAAGAAAATCAATTATGTCACCTCCCTTAACTCACCTGATTTAACCTCCATCCAAAGCATCCCTAAAATACTTTACATAGCTTTAGGATTTTATACAACATTGCCCAAACTAGCATCACTCTTTTACTACAATTACTTTTTGTCTCTTGTACCAGCATCTATTTATAATCCTTCCTAATTTATTCTGCACATATTAAAACTTAAAAACCACATTTAAACATACACACATTTAAAAATACACACATTGGAACATGTCACCTCATTGCTCAAAACCACTTGCTCAGACCCATGAAAGGTTTCCCATTGCTCTTACATTGACTATAGCTCTGTAAAATTTAGTATTTTATGTACCTCATCTCATGCTATGTTCCACAGAGCTCTCCAAAACTTCAACAACACTGGCCTTCAAGTTGTGGGAAGTTACAAGCACATATTTTTCCTGGAACATTTTCCTGCCTGTCTTACCCCATTTTTACTTAGTTAATACATATTCATACTTCCAACTTTGGTTCATCTCTGACATCTTCAGGGAAAGTCTACTTGACACACCTCTTCCCTAACCAGGTTGAGTGTTCCAGCGTAGCAGTCAGGAACCAGTTAGGAAACAGAACTCATACCAGATAGGTATAGACTAGAGCTGGAGGAAAGTCTAGGGAAGAAGTAGGGTTACCAGATGTCAGGAGTTGAAACCACCAGATGGATACCTGAACCACAGAGGGAGAAGCTCTCCAATTGGAGCTACAGGCAAGGAGGAAACAGCCACTGCTGAAAGGCCCTCCTGAAGCAGAGAGAGAGGAGAGAGTTATCCTGGCCTCTCTCTGCTTTGGATGCTCCAATCTTCTGCCATTGCCTGCCATTAGTCAAATCCAAGAATATAGCAGATGGCAGAGAAGCCTGCACAATGCTGTTTGCAGAATTAGCCCTCTTAATATAAATTGAGCAAGGGAAGGGAAGAGAATGGATCTGAAAGCAAACAGGAAATAACTGACACACCCAGTTATATGCTTCCAAACATTTTCTAATTTGTCTTCCCAGAACTCTTCATGATGAATATCTGGCCTTCCTACTAAAGTGTGAGCTCCTTAGGAGAGGAATCACAAATGCCTTTTTAGTGTTGTAATGCTACTGCCTGGCTTGGCCCTTGATAGATGTGTTGAGTAAGTAGAAAACTCATTTAATTAATCAACTAACTCTTATGATATTTAAAACAATGTTTTAATCACTGTAACAGAATTAGTCTGGTAATACCTGGTATTCTAGGTATTCTAAACATATTTGAGGACCAGAAGCCTTTTTTTAATATCTTATGAAAGTCATGAACTCTTTCACCAGAAAGATGCACAGAAGCACACAACATTTTACATTGACTTTTTGGAGAGGGGACTCATAGATAGGCTGAAACACACCCAAGATATTCTGGGACTTCTAATCTAGAACCAATATGATCCTCTCTAGATGGATGTGGAATTCTTTGGGTATATTTTTGTTTTCCCAATATCTGGGACCCACTACTGTTATTTAGTGGAAGGGGACCAGGCAATGTAAACTTTTTGCAGAGAAAAATTTTTCCACCCAAAATGCTTCTAATGTTACCCATCATGAATCTCAGGACCTCAATTAAAATTATACTGGAGAGGAAAATACTTGTCCATCAAATTCAAATTCATGTTTCCTCTTTCTTTGGTGGAAAATTCACCATGAAAACAGTCTGATTTTAAAATGGCTTCTGGGACAATACATATGTTTATACACAACAGAAATATAAATACATAAAATGCAGTACAGTAGTGAATATTTATTTGGGATTTTATTAGTTACCTATTTCTCTTGCTATTTGGGATAATAGCAAATGATCCCAAAACTTAGTCCCTTAAAACAACACACATTTATCAGCTCATAAGATCTGTGGGTCAGAAATCCAGGTGCAGTTGATGTATGTCCTCTGGCTCATGGACCAGCAGGCTGTGATCAAGGTGCTGGACAGGGCTGTGATGACATGCCAAAGTTCTACTGGGCAAGGACCTACTTTCAAAATTATTTACATGATTGTAACCAGGATGCAGTTCCTCAAGGGCTGATGGACAAAAGACTTCAGTTTCTGGTTGGCTGTTGGTCACAGGCTACCCTCAGTTCCTTGCCACACAAGCCTCTCCATAAGGCATCTTGTTTCATCAGAGCAAGCAAGAGAGAAAAGCCAGAGGGAGTGCCAGAATGACAGAGAGAGAGTAAGCAAGACAGAAGTCATAGCCTTTTATAGCTCTATCTTAGAAGTAATGTCACGTCACTCTTGCCATATTCCATTTGTTTGAAGCAAGTCACTAAGTTGAGCCCATACATAAATGAAGGGGGTTACAAAAAGGCATAAGTACCAGAAGATAAGATCAAAGAAAGTCATTCTAGAAGGCTCTGTGCCATAGGGATGAAGCCATAAAGACAGAGGAAATAAGTTTCTTGAAAAAAATGTAATGCACAGTATGTAAGTTACATTAAGTAGTTCTACTTTAGCTGCTAAACAGTCAATGTTTTTATTCCTAACTTTTTAACATTAACTTTCCTCTTCATCAAAAACAAATATGTGAATATTATCTAAGATTTCTCTCCATTTTCACTCTAGTAACTCCCACCTCCATATCTGGGCATTCTTTTAATGGCAAAATTAAAAAGAAGGGATTATGTTTTAAAAATTAAGATAAGATAAACTTGAATAAGTTATTACAGAATAGTTTGACTATCTTACTCCTGGGAGTGATAATATAATTTTACTTGTGAGAAGACCTTTACAACTCATTAGCTTATGAATTATGTCTCTTTCACACAAAGAAAGCAAATGTAATCCTAACTCTTTATGGGTGAGACACCCTATATTTATTTCTCTTAAACTAAGTAGAGATGCCTTCAGATATTTCATTAGTCTCAAAGAATTAAATAATGCTAGCAAAAGTCAACTTTCTCTTCTCAGCAGGCAAATAAAAAAAGCACTTATTAATGCATGAATCCACTCTTCAGCTTGTATATACTTTAATAACAAGAAGGGTCAATTTACATTTTCAAAATGAGTTTTAATTTTGTACCTCCCCAGTTCAAAGAAGAGGAGGGTGCTAATATTTTATTTTAGTTCAAAATGTCTGTCTTACTTGGTGGTATAGGGTTAACAATATTTAAAGGTCTGTATATTACTGAGGGAAAAAAACTGCCTTTCTGGATATCAAGTCTAAAAATATATATCCCCAAAATAAGAGAATAGCAAAGCAGAATTGGACACATGAGACTAAAGATTCATCGAAAATCATAGTTGGGAATGCACTCAAATCAATGGGGTCATTGCAAGCAGACCACACATCCCTACTTGGTGAGAATCCACATTCTAGGCATTTTTATTCTAAAAATAACTGAAAGATTTATTGTAGAGGGCTCACTTGAAGTTTAAAATGTGGAGCAGTTTTTAGGCTTGCCAGTTGTCTTTGAATGACTATACATAGGGTCGTTTAACATCGCTTATCACTGAAAGCCCACTGACCCCACCTCCACCTTGCCTATACACTGTATACCTAAAATATAGTGTCTATAGGTTTTGATGGCAAAATTGGTTTGGGGAACTTCTAGGAAAAGGGTTTAAAGAAGAGCACTGGGTCAGACTAGAGTAGTGGGCAAATGCCTGCACAGAAAGAGGTCAAAACAAAGTCCAAGTGAGGCAGCTAAACACACACACGCGCGCGCACACACACACACACACACACAGAAGCACTAAAATTTAGCTTATTTTGTTCCCATTTTTACCTGGAATTATTTCTGTTTGCTCCTTCTCAGAACAATCAAGTCCAAATTCCAGACCTCTGCAGACCAATTACCATGTTACTTTAAATACACTCAGAAAAAGCAGGAAGTTATGTCCTACATAAGGCTCTTGCAACTTTTCAGGAAAGGAAAGACAGAAGAGCTGGGAAAACAATTCCATCTCTTGTCTACCATTCCTTCCAGGAATTTAAGGGTGAGGAAAAAAAACAATGCAAGGAGTTACCTACTTTCAGCTTGTTCTTGGGAGTAAATGCAGGCAGCAGAAGAGAGAAGAACAGCAATTCTCGACTCTGCCATTGCAACTTAGAAGCACAGTTTTCCCTGTTTCTATATTGGTAGAGTCTCAACAGAATTAAACAGAGGCAAACCTAGAAAAGAAAGAAAAGAAATGCTGCACGAAGAAAAGAAAAGCACAGGTGGTAAAATTAATCTCACTTGCCAATTTTGCAGTGGTTCTTTATTACTATGCATTGACACCTCTCGTTGGCCTTGACAGTTACTTTGAGCTTTTCCGATGGAACAGCTAGCTCTGTGGCATGAAAATATTTGGTTTATTATTTCCAAAGTCCCTCGAAACACTCTGCAGAACATCACTGTGTCACATGCATGTAAATAGAATAAATAGATTAAATAACCATTGTATCACTCCACAGCCCTTATTATTGTGGTATTCTATCTTATAAGTATGCCACCCTCAATTCATCCAAACTAATCTTTGACCCTAAACCCACCCTTCTTTCTAACTGAAAGACACCACCATCTACCAAGTTGGCAATTATTTTTTATTCTGTCTCCACTTGCCCTGATCACCCTCATTCTAATCAATCAGGAAGTTGTGTTAATTAAAACCTTTAAATGTCTCATGAATTTATCAACTTCTCCTTATCGTCACTGCTAAAATTGCAGTCCAGATCACAACCATCTCTTACTAAGAGGTCTGCAACTTTCTTTATTAGGATCTCTGGTTTGCTTTCCTTCTCTGTTCTCAAAGATAGGACACAGATGATATTGCCATGACCCAGGACCAGCTTTTTTCCCCTAACTGTGGTCCCTGCTCTTGTCTCCTTGCAGCTTTCCCACACACACATCTGTAACCCTAACTGTACTTCAAGATACAACTTAATCATCATTTTCCCTGGAAAGACTCCCTGATATGTCTACGTGGTCTTGTGTGTCCCTGTAATGTGATTACATTATAGGTGTTTAAGTGTCTCCCTTTCAAGGCTGAAGATTGAAGAGAGGCTAAAGGTGAATATCCATCTTAGCATTCACCATTGAGTCCCCAGGAAATTTCCTAGCTCACAGGAAGCACTCAGTAAATACTCACTGGACATTTGAAATAACTTCATTTATCTTTCATAAATATCAGTTCCAGTTTTAAATGTCTAGTCTCTGACAGTGTATTATTTCGCATTTAAATATTTCTACAATTAATTTTGTTAGTTAAGCATGGAATTTGTTCTCTGATATTTTCAGCACTTATATGGTAAAACTTAGGTGAAAAACATATTTTAAATTTTATTTCCCAGGTCCAGTCTCAAAACAGAAGTTTTTAAAAAAAATTTCATGTGTTTATTTTTGAGAGAGAGAGACACACGCAGTACAAGCAGGAGAGGGGCAGAGAGGTAGAGAGGGAGACACAGACTCCAAAGCAGGCTCTAGGCTCTGAGCTGTCAGCACAGAGCCTGACAGGGGGTTCAAACCCACACACTGTGAGATCATGACCTGAGCCGAAATCTGACACTTATCCAACTGAGCCACCCAGGCACCCCAAAGAGAAATCTTAATATCATTCCAATCCCATCACAAAGGAAACTGAGGCAAAAAGAAGAGTTAGTCACTTACCCAGGTGACACACTAACAATCTAAAGTAAATCCAGAAATAATCCTCTGAATATTCTGAGTCAAATATGATTGCTTAGCTCCTGAGCTGTGCTCTTTAACATTCATAGGGGAAAATGGATTTTGCACCACTGTTAGACCCTTGAAGATGAATGTTATTTTTGTTTATAAGAAATGTATAAAAATATCTTCAAATATAAATTGGCTCTAACTGGAAAAATCCAGCAAAATTTAGAAATTTTGAAAAGTGAAGTGGTAGCTAGAGAAACTATACATGATTTGGGAACTTCGACTTTGGTGAACCAAATGTCATTGTAGAAAACTGCACAACTCGGGGTAGAGCACTTCCCTCTAAGGGAAGTGGGTGTCACGATATTAGTGTGCTTAACAATTTAAAGTCCTTTTGGTTAAGTAGCGACCCATGGAAAGATGAGCCTATACAGACCGATGCTGCCCTGGACTCCAGCTGTGAGTGAAACTTAGCAACTTGACCTATTTTCGCAAGAAAATCAATTACAAGCAAGGGTATTGAGAGAGGGCAAGAATACCCAGGGGCTGTGAGAGCAGGGGTGGACTCCTGAGGAGGACCCCCATTACACAACACTCACTCTCACTTCAAAACGTGACTTAGACCAGCCCTTCTTCCGAAGCCTGCCAGACAGATAGCCAATCTTGCTTCCCTTTCTTTGAGGTTCTCCTTGGCTGCCTTCACCTCAGCCAGCTCCCTAGGCCAGGGAATCAGGGTGAAGGGACTGCATGTGTCCTTTGCAGCTCCCTCAGGGGTCACAACAGCTCGCCCTTCGCTTATGGTCACGTGTCCAAGTTGTGATAAATTTGCATTTACCACCTAGCCACTTGGCCAACGACAACAAAAAGCTTCCAGTTTCTTGAACCCATCCCTCTTAAAAGAGAGTGAAGTGTGTTAACACTTTTTTGGTTTTGTTCAGGTAGGAGATTCTTAAATGAACCAACATGTTCAAATAATAACTTCACCAGACATGGGTCTAAGTCTCTTATACCTGTTACCACTTTTAATCCCATAGGAACCAAATGAGTTAGGTAATGGCTCCTCCACTTGAGAGATGCATAAATTGAAGCTTGTACGTAGCAGATAGTCCTGCCCATGTCACATGACTAGTGCTTGGCAGTGTCTCAGTTTCCACTTGAGGTATCTCATTTTCTGTTTGAGCTCTTACACACCAGGTCTGTGGTGGGTACCTCTCAGGTACAGACTAGATATGTGTGCCTATGCAGAAGACATACACATATGGATGCAATATGGATGGAGACGAGTATAACTATATGCCACTGTATCTGTATTTATCATGTGACTATAAAATAAGCAGTAAATATATATCATTGTACTTTTTTCAGTATGCCCTTTTATTTTCTTTGTAAGTTTTCTTCTTTCAGTACCTTGTTTCACTAACTAGGTTTCTTCCTGTCTTTCCTTGAACTATTTTCTGCGTGGGGATAATTGCTTCTTGTACCGTGAGCAACTGACACTTCCCTGAAATAACTGAAAAGACCTGAGGGACAGATTTATAGTCAGAGGCTTTAGGTGTTAAAATACCCTCGAGACTCCAATTGAGCCTGAACATTAAAGCCCTAGGGAATGGATATGCCTTATCATTTTTCTTTGCTTTTCTTTGCTGATTATTCTTAATAAATGGCAAAGACTCCTGTAAGTATGTGTCCAGAGGAACCTCAAAAATATTGCAACAAAGGCATATCCTTCCTCTCGTTTTTCCATTGTTGAATTAAAGTGAAACACAGGCTTATATTGCTGAAGGTAGCACAAGTACACATGACATGGAGACTGGATAATTAGATAGGTATAATTTTAGGATAATGGAGGATTTCTTTAAAGATATTTAGAACTGTCCTATATTAGAATGATATGCCTCTTTGAGACATGCAACTGCAAGTAGTTGTTATGAATAGAGAAAACGCAACAAAAAAAAGTCAGATTAACAGTCAGTTACAAAAGAGATCATAAATGCAATGGTCAGGTCACGTGTATTTGGCCTGAAGAAGACTGGCACGTACCTTCAGAGGAGAGAACGCAATTCAACATATGTAAGCCTCCATTCTCTACCTCTGTCAGTGAACAGAGAATAGGAAGAAATTAAAACAGGAAGGTTTATTTGAGAAAACGAGGCAAAAAAGTGTCCCAATAGTGCAATCTGAATGATACTAGCAAATACTATTTATGAAAGTTATCTCCTTACCTAGAGATCTTTAAAATTAAAGCAAAATGGAGAGCTGCTCAGTATAAACAAAGCCAGTTTAAGTAGTGCAATTCTACCTGTGGACAGCATGTGCTTGTGTGTGTAGGGTGGGAAGAAGAGATGGGTATCAATTAAATAATCTCAATTGGAAAATTTTAAAAGGGCTTCTCTGTATACAACTGCATTAAACGAGATAGAGCTTGGGAAATTAATGGTAGGCTCCACAATGTAATTATCCCAAAGAATAATCCTACTTAATAATAAAAGAGACAAATGGCTATAAAATCTATGTTTGCAAAGATCCTTTGAGGGTCCAGAGTGGAAAGAAACACAGAAAGAACAACAAAAAAAGACATTTGGAAAGGGGGAAAAAGTGTAAAAAGTGAAAGGGGCATGATATTGCTGAAGGCAAGTTCAAGTAACACATCACAGGCATGAGAAAACAAGAGAATTAGTTTTTCTCTATTTAGAGCAAAAGTCATAAATAGGAGTGTTTCTATATGAGGGGCAAGTGCTTTTAAGGGAGAGAGATAACAAGTAGAAGCACATGATATCTAATTGTCCTCTATGCTTTCCATTAAGGAGAAAAAGATGGGAGGGGCACCTGGGTGGCTTAGTCGGTTAAGCGTCCGACTTTCACTTAGGTCATGATCTCGCGGTTTGTGGGTTCGAGCCCCGCGTCGGGCTCTGTGCTGACTGCCAGCTCAGGAGCCTGGAGCTGTTTCAGTCTGTGACTCCCTCTCTCTCTGACCCTCCCCTGCTCACGCTGTCTCTCTCTCTCTCTCTAGAATTAAAAAAAAAAAAATTAAAAAAAAATAATAAAAAAAAAAAGGAGAAAAAGATGGGAGTTAGGGATGTGAAGGGAGCTATAGAGACATATATTTGTAGTCCCCAAAGACTTAAGATCCTAATCTTGTGCAGGGCGCCTGGATGTCTTAGTTGGTTAAGCGTCCGACTTCAACTCATGTCATGATCTCATAGTTCATGAGCTTGAGCCCTGCCTGCATCAGGTTTTGTGCTGACAGCTTAGAGCCTGGAGCCTGCTTTGGATTCTGTGCTCCCTCTGTCTCTGCTTCTCTGCCACTCACACACTCTCTCTCTCATTCAAGAATAAATCCACATTTAAAAAAAGATCCTAACCTTGTAATTTTATAATGTAGATTTATAATGTATCTTCAGCATCTATGTAAAGAAAAGGAAATGAGACTGGTGACATGCTGTGTAGCAAAGAACTTAAGTACAGATTCTTGAGTCTGACTAGTAGTGTTGAAATCTAAACTCTGAATGTATACTTACTTACTGCTGAAACTTGAGCAAGTTTGTTAACCTCATTATCTTCATGCAGAAAGTAGTTTAGGAAAGAACTCAAAAAAATCTGGTTAGTGAAACCACATACTAAAGTAATAGATTTTAATAAAATGACAAGGACTTAATTCTTTTTATAATGTAGTATGTGCATTCTAAAGCTGAACATTATTCAATAGAGATATAGAGATACATACATGAGATAGATATAGATGGAAATGTATATGTGTGTGTAATCTATGTGTGTACATATTTCTATAGATATAGAGATACACACACATATAAATTTCCATCCATCCTTCTATCTCTTGCTACAGGTACAGCTGTCTATAATTGAGAGATAGCATGTCTAGATTAAGAGAGCAAGGCATCCATGACCTTCAATAAGTTACTTATCTTATTTTATTACTTATTTTATCTGTCCTTACTGCTGTACCCCAGTTTCTGTATGGGTAAAGTGAAGCTAATGATGATATCTATCTTATGAGGATTAAGTGAGAGCACCTATGAACGACTTAGAATGGTGTCTGCCACACAGAGCAAACACTGGCGACTGTTAACAGCTGGTTGATGAATGAATCTTCACATTGCATGCCTGCTATGCACCAGGCTCTTTTCTAGACCCTGGGAATACAGCAGTGAACCTAACAAACATTTTTATTATCATTCTGGGATACTATCAGCATTATTGTTAAAGCTATGAATGTGATTCTTATTTTGAGAATGTCTTTGATTATTTTAAGATAGAAGAAACTGGAGCACATTTAATTGAAGGGGGGAAGAAATTATTCCTTGGCAGAGTTTAAGGACTAAAGTCACAGAAGGAATAATTTATGACACAAGAGGTGTCAGGAGGCCAGAAAGGGTGTAACGTACAGAGTACAGGTTAAGAGGTGATTCATGAAGAAGAGAAAGGTCACTCCTTTTTCTGAGATGGAAGAGGAAGAGGTGTAAGTTGCTAAACATGAATAAGGTTGTTTGAAAATAGAAGGTGAACGTTGAGTTGGTATCTATTCTCTTGGTGAAGTATTAGATGAAATGTTTTGCTGACAGATGATTGTTGTGAAATGTTAATGTTGAAGAGAAAACATTGAGAGTTAGACTAGCAAATGTAGATAAGGAGAGTTGACTATGAACTTCAAGCTGGGCTAAAATACAGACCCAGTGACAAGCGATGACATCTCAGTGAAGATCCGTATAATGAGATGATTTCTTACAAATGTTAGCCATGTCTCTGGCAAGTAGAGAAAGCGATCTTTACATATGCTTTCAAGCTCTCCTTCACCAAATATTTGCTGAATGCCTATTGCCTTCTAGGGGAGAATAAGACTGGCCTGGATTCATCTTTGCCTTTGGTGGGGTGGGAGTAGACTAAGACAATAAAAGTAAACAAACGATGTGGCAGTTCTAGACTGAAAGTTCTACTGAGAAGCGAAAATAGGGTGATGTTAGAGAGAATGGGAGGAGAAGTGGGTGCTTTTTTAGACTGTGTAGGGAAAGATGTACTTTCAGAGGGAATGCCTTTTGAGATGCAATATGAATGATGTTGAGGTACGTGGAAATACGGTGGCATGGAGTTTTAATCAGTGGAAATAGCAAGAACAGAGGCCTTACGTGGGCAAGAAATATTCAAGAAGGCCAGTAAGTTGGTGCAAGGTCGGGGAGGGGAGGCATACTCGAAATGCCTGTGAGGAGGTGAGGCCCTGCCTGATGCTAAAAGGCCTGGACTTGGAGAAGGGAGTGTGAAAACAATGGGTGCTGCAGGGAGGGAGCTGAGAGAGAGAAGGAAGGTGGTTGCTAAAATGACACACTCACATTATTATTATCATGGAGAGAGGTCTGATAATAAATGTCACTGATTGTTTCACTATAAATGTGCAGAAACCCTGGTTAATAGAAATCTTAGATGAGAAAAAGTTCAAATAAGCTGGTTTTACTGTATCAGACAGGAAAAGAGGGAACCACAGAATGTGTGTCCTTTTGGAACTACTTTGTGAACTTTTAAACGCTTAGCAAATGATAAGAACTGAAAATACTTACTAGTAGTTTATCTCAACTGAGGATGATTTTGCCCCCACGTGGACAGTTGGCACTGTCTGGAGACACTGGAGACATCTGAAACAACTTGAGACAATTGTCAAACTTGAGGAGGAGATGCTAATGACAACAACTACCGTACTCGCAGGAATCAGCCAACCGATCACACAAACAAACCAACACAAATGTACGAGTTGGTAAGGCAAGGCACCTTTACCAAAGTTCACTCTACAGGATCAAGTTTCCTGGGAAATATAATCCCTAAGAGCCATCTGAGACACAGGGGAATGATGAAGTCACTGTACTTAAGAAGTTATGCAGGGGCGCTTGGGTGGCTTAGTCAGTTAAGCGTCCGACTTTTGCTTAGGTCATGATCTCGCGGTTCGTGGGTTCGAGCCCCGCGTCGGACTCTGTGCTGACTGCCAGCTCAGAGCCTGGAGCCTGGAGCCTTTCAGAGTCTGTGACTCCCTCTCTCTCTGACCCTCCCCTGCTCACGCTGTCTCTCTCTCTCTCTCTCTCCTAGAAATAAATAAAACATTAAAAAAAAAGTTATGCAATACACGTTGATTATAAAAATTATATATACAGTGCTGTATATATCACTTACATATCTGATAAAGAAATTTGCTAATTTAAGAGGTTTAAAAATTATTCTTTTAAGTAACTGTAAACAAAAGTTTTACCTTATGCTAAATGACATCAGCATGTGATTCAAAAAGACATTCCTACATCCCTACATCCCGTGGCAGCACGCCAGCCTGAGAAGGTGGCAGAAGGTCCCCTAGCGGTAACAAAACACAAAAGGTTATTTTTCAGGAAGAGTGAACCAGATTTTCATGCTTCGAGTAGAAATATATCCAAAACCAATGCTACCCAAGGTGTTTAAGATTTTTCCTTATCATGAAAACACGTTTGGTTTTTTTCTCGGTTTCTACCTCAATCAAATGCATTCAAGGCACTCCTTTAATTGATAATGGAATTAAAGCAAAAATGTTAAGCTGAAATCAACTGCTGCCTAAAAAAATGAAAATTTATATTTTATGATATAAATATATCTAGTGCTATACTGAAGAAAAGAAGATGATTACTATCTGTAAGCAAAAACTGAGCGGTTTTTAACTCCACATTATGCTCATTGTTATTACTTATATAACATGGTTGTGGGGTAACTCGTAAGCAGTCAGCTAGTGTTCTTTGTGGAGATCTAGGTAGGAACAGGAATATGGTCTATCAGGACAAAGAAGAGGAGGACATCGCGAATTGTTCAATTTAAAGCAAAACTACTGGAACAGATGAAAAAGAGGAGCACACAGCCCTGAAGGTCAGTCTAAAGTGTATGCGAGGTCAAGAGAACGACATCTGCCCCCCGACCACCACCACTCTCTTCCTTCTTTAATTCCTTGTGGTGTGAGCGAAAGATCTGAGGCTTCCAAGGAAGCCAGGCACTCGGTGGAAAATGTGCTAGGTGCTAATAGAAACTGCCTATGGATCTTAAAGTGGTTCTTACCTCTGAGCCCTGGGAAGATGACTGCTGGTACTGCTGCCACGCAACAGGATGGTGTTTTCAGCTGAGAATAAAAGGTTTTAAATAACCACACATCCTAACATTCTTTATACAGGGTGATCATGTATCCCTCCTTGCTCATTAAACTTCTGAGCTATGGCTGTTTTGTTCAAGCTCGTGTTCAAGCTCGTGCACCAATGTCCCCGGGGAAGCAGCCTTCCTTCCACTCACTCCCTTTGCCATGTAATTTTGCGATGATTCCCCACCTTAGGTGCAGCATACTTTACGATATCTTGACTCTAGGCTTGTCCATGGACTTGTTTGGGACAAGATATGAATCAAAAAGAAGCTAAAAATGCACTGAAAATTTCAGTGTTAGAAAATTAAGGTTCTTTCAATACCCGAGAGTTGATGGAAAAGCTGTGATATAGCCCAGGGTTGGGGAAGGAACGTCTGACATAACACGGAGACTAACATCCAGCTTATTCAAGAAGTTAGTTTTTCATGTAATTAAAAGATTCAAACAGGAGAGTACTGCTTCCTTGGTCACCATCAATAAGAATAAAACTACCCAGAAGGGTGGGATTGGGGCAACAGGGGAAAGGCCAGATGTAACCCGTAAACTAGAGCTACCTCCTGTTAAAACAATTTATCCCACGAGAGAACTAGAAACACATTTCAGATTCATTGTTTTATCCCCCATGTGTGGATTAGGGCCTATACATAGGGGGTTGCTCATAACTTTGTCAAGAATAAATAAATGGATTATTGGAAATCATCCTAGAAAGAATGTGTATTCATGTATGTATTTATTCAATAAATAAATGTTGAGAAACTACTACGTATTACACCTTATGGCAGGTGCTAGGCACACAGCAGCGAGAAAAATGAACAGATATATGATAGCCCTCAAACAGCTGATAGTCTGGTTGTAGAAAATGGAATACGTGAAATATAAAATATTCAGATGATGCTAGGTGATATGGAGAAACGATACATCAAAGTAAATGGATGGGTTAGTGTAGAGGGTCTCTGCAAATTTTAAAAAGGTGATTAGGGAAGGTCTCACTGGAAGAAAGGGGCATTTGGGTAAATTGTTTAATGAAGTAAGGGTGTGAGCCTCTAGATATTGAGAACCAGTGTTCCAAGGAGAAGAGCAGGTGCAAAGGCCCTGAGGCAGGAATGTGCCTGGTGTTTTTCTGACAGAGCAAGATGGCTACTGTGGCTGGACCAAACTAAGGGAGACAGAGACTATTAAGGGAAGAGCTCGGAGTGGTCCCAGGGACCAAGCCTCATAAAGCATAGTTAGAACTTTGGCTTTTATTCTAAGTAAGGCAAAAACACATTGATTGTCAGCAGAGGAGTGGGAGAATACAGTGTGTTTTAAATGAGTCTTCTCCAGCTATTGTGTTGAGAATCTACTAATTGGGGAAAAGGCAGAATCCAGGGGAGACTATTAAAGATTTCCAAATCAGAGATGATAGTAGCCAAAAAAAGGCAACATGCCACTAAATAAATTACCTGGAGAACCTGCAGAGAACATGCATGTGTTTTTTTCACTAAAGATTTTGAAGTTGAGAATTTTGGAGCAGATACATTTGAAAAATTATATTTTAATGCTATTTCATAAAATTAAAAATCACCTTGCTTTTCTCACTATGAAGTGTTCTCTCTTCTTAGAATATTTAGATATCTAAATGTTCTATATACATACATGTGGCCTATCCCTAAAATTCAGAAATGTAGACTCATTCCTTTATCATTTTCTAAAATAAAAAGGAGAGGGGTGCCTGGGTGGCTCAGTTGGTTGAGTGTCTGACTTCGGCTCAGGTCATGATCTCCTGGTTAGTGAGTTCAAGCCCCACATTGGGCTTTGTGCTGACAGCTCAGAGCCTGGAGCCTGCTTTGGATTCTGTGTCTCCCTCTCTCTCTGCCCCTGTCTTGCTTGCACTCTGTGTCTCTCTCACTCTCAAAAATAAATAAACATTAAAAAAATAAAATAACTAAGAGAAATATATAATTTAAGCTCTTAGTCCTCTCAAAATATGGATGAATTACAAAATCCCTATCTAAAACTATTTTCAGGGCAGAGTCACCAAGAACTACTTCTTACTACCCTCAGGTCATGGGGAGGAATATGAGAGAGAAAGGCATCCAAAGCAGAAGAGGGATCCAGAGTCTTAACATTAAATCTACCTATTTTTAAAAATTTTTTAAATGTTTATTTGAGAGAGAGAAAGAGAGAGAGAGAGAGAGAGAGAGAGAGGAAGACACGGAATCAGAAGCAGGCTCCAAGTTCTGAGCGGTCAGCACAGAGCCCAACACAGAGCCAGAACTCATGAACTGCAAGATTATGACCAGAGCCAAAGCCAGACCCTTAACTGACTGAGCCAGCCAGGTGCCCCTAAATCTACCTATTTTAAGTTTGAATTGGCCTCAATGATTTTCTGTTACAAACTAAAACGGAGAAACATCAAATAGCAGTGATAGTTGGGATAAAAAAAAATCACAGTTATTATTAACATCTGCTATAACAATTTATGCATAGCCTAAGAGAAAGCTTTGCATTTTGGGAGTAGCAAAGCGGAGGGTTGGAACAATACAGGCCTACTTTAAAATCCCAGCTATATCACTTAGTGCACCGGTCTGAACCAAATGTATGATTCAGCTTTGGAGTTTAAAGTGTTTTTTCCCTGTAATATGGTAGTAATATCTTCCTCAGGCTACTACTATCTCAGGCACTCTTTTAAATAGTGCCTATAAAAGAGACTTAGGCAGCTCCTAAAAATATGGCATTTGTTTATGCATATCACCTTCTTCTCTGTAAAACAACAACAAAACAACAGAATAATGATAATCTTAGGTAGCTAGAGCTACTGGAGCAAAAAAGGGCTTTGTTCTACTTCCCAAACCAAATAAGATAGGAACTGAAAGAATCTAGAGCAGAAATAGCAATAAGAAATTTGGACTTGAGGCTCTTTTAGACTATAAAGAGATTCTCGTTAACCTAATTAAGATAAAGGGACCTTAATTGGCCGAAGGGAAACTCCCTGTGATAAAATTGTGAGAACACATAGATTTGTGCAGAATGCCTCTCAGAGAATGAAACCTGGGGGCATATTCAGACAACTGACAGTATTATAATTGATTCTGATAGAAACTTTAATATAACCACAGCAGAGAAAAAAATTGGACCATTAGCATGCACGTCATTATTGTTATGACGATTTGCGTATTCTCTCGGTGAAATAAGACAGGAATTTTAAATGATGATGTAAGTACATACATCAGTGTTTGTATTAGGCATTTATTAATTCTCATGTTTAAGTATTATTAATGATTTGTAAAGGTTTCTAAATCAGCAGTATCCTGGCTGGCATTGATTTGAATTTTCTCATGAAATGATTGTCATTTCCCTTCAATTTTCCATGTGCCCCTGCTGACCTGTCCCAGGGAATATTGCTGTACTATAATCTCCTAGACGCGACACTGCAAGAGAGTTATGTGCAAGACTTTTTCTGTGCTCAACTTGAGAACTGTCATGCATTTCCAATGCTACGTAAAATGAAGTGATCATTACAAACAGTACTCATTCAATCCAAATGTGCTTGAGGTGGCCCAATTCTGTTTTTCCCTTGCAATAAAAGGGTTAATGTTTGGCAAAAAAAAAATTAAACTGCAGAAGTTGCTGCTACATCAAAAATCAACTTGGTTACCATTAAAATTATATTTAACAAAGTTGGCATATACAAGCTTCTATTTTTCGGTTGGCTATACACAGATGTGAATCTAAAGAAGGAAGTGCGTGACTTTCATCTTCTCGATAATTTTATGTTGATTACAAATTATATAGATGGAAGGAATGTGAAATAAAATGTAATGAAGGCCAGGAAAAGAAGGGGCTAGCATAGTTCAACGGCTGAGAAAAACAGTTTTGGAATCAGAAAGACTTGTGTTCAAATCAGAGTTCCTCAACTTATTAGGAGTGTGAGTGTGACCTTTGGCGATTTATTTAACTTCTCTAAGTTTGTTTCCTGATCTGAGAAGAACCCTTAATACTCCTATATCATTAGGTGATTATGAAAATTAAATACCAAAAGATATAAAAGTTCTTGTCACAGTGTCTTGAACATAATAAGCACTAAAGTGTTATATTTGATCAATTATGTTATTACCTTTCTTTGTAATAACAATAAGCACTCGAGTCTTATTACATAATTGTGGTTATTATCACTGTAATGATCAAGAAAAGAAATGAAACAACAGACCTGTGATCTTCATTACTCGCTCTTAGCTAATTTCAACCCAGTTTCCCTATGGCCCACTCCTCTAAGAACGAGTGCATTTATAGATTGGAAAAAGGTTTTCCCACTGAGCCCAACAACGGCACTTTAGGCTGAACTGAAAAAAAGTAAGAGTTGCCAACCAAGTCCATCTGGGAACAAGATCCTCCCCCAAGGGTGGTAAGTGAGTGACAGATATATAGGGCGAGCGTTATGGAAAAGACCCACCTACAGATCCCTGATTATTGTTAATAGCCTATACTTCACTTGGCTCCTGCTTCTGTTTTGGGGTCGGGGGAGCCTCAACGCAGATGTCAGGTGTTGAACTGGTCAGGACATAAGTGATTCACTTTCTTTTGTTTAAAGTCCCAAGTCCCCGCACGTCTGATGAGTGAAAATGTTTCTCGGGTACGAAAGCCTTTATGCTAGAACAGTGCTTTGCTCCAATCACTAAGCCTCCATGTTAAGACTGGTGGCAACTGCCTCGACGCGTACAGAACGTTCTTTTGGGGTAGAATCCTGGGAGACTCGTAAGAATCCTGCCGTAATCGAGGCTTTCCCAGACAACTGTGAGCAGTCTCCAAAACTCACGGTTTAAACCCACATTAAGAAGCGATATGCAAAAACAAAATGTAGAAAGACGAACATAAGACGCAAGTGAGAGGAGGCAGGACCTCGGACAACGCTACAGACCTCCGCCACTGCCAGGGTCTTCGCGACCGGTATTTCTCCGCCATCTCCTACCGCGATTTTCCAAACCTGCCACCTCGGCTACCGTCGTCCCTACCCAGACGACGGCTACTGCTGAGGATTCTGGGCAGGCGCGAGCAAGCTGCCCTCACGCGCCCAGATCGCCGCTGCCGAGAAGACGCTAGCAGGCGCCATGACGGACAAGTGTCGCCGCGCGAAAGTCTACTTTCTGAACCGAGATAAACAATGGGAAGACCTGGGCAGCGGAAATGTGTCTTCCACTTACGTGGAGCAGCTCCAGGGTGTGTGTCTGCTGGTTCAGTCAGATTCCAGTGACGCGCTGATCCTGAAGTCAAAGATAAATGCAAATACGCCCTACCAGAGGCAACAGGAAACGCTGATTGTTTGGTCTGAAGCCGAGAGCCACGGTATGGCTTTAAGTTTCCAGGAAACCGAAGGTTGTCAGGAGATCTGGGAAGACATTTGCCGAGTTCAAGGTAAAGATCCGTCCGTCAGTATCACACAAGACCTCATAGATGACTCGGACTATGAATTTGATAACTTACTAGAAAGTAGTGCTATGTTTGACTTGCCTAAGTGTGAACTGAGTAAACTCGAAGAGATTTCTGACTTTATTACCTCGGTTCTTGCTTTACCTGTTCATAAGGAAAGACTGGCTCTGATCTTAGAAAATGGAAACTATATTAAAAATTTGCTGCAGCTGTTCCACACTTGCGAAAACCTAGGGGACACTGCAAGCTTACGCTATTTGCATGAAATTATTAAAAGCATCTTATTCCTTAACAGGCTATCTCTGTTTGAGATCATGTTTTCTAATGAGTGTATTATGGATGTGGTGGGATGCCTTGAATATGACCCTGCTCTGGCTCAGCCGAAAAGGCATAGGGAATTCTTGACTCAAAATGCAAAGTTCAAGGAAGTTATACCAATAACAGGCTGTGAACTTAGGCAAAAGATACATCAGACCTATAGGGTACAGTACATTCATGATATCCTTATGCCGATACCATCCGTGTTTGAAGAGAATCTTCTTTCTAGTCTTACAACTTTTATTTTCCTCAACAAGATGGAGATAGTCCGCATGCTGCAGGAAGATGACAACTTTTTGTCTGAAGTTTTTGTGCAGCTCAGGAGCGAGACTATAGATGATGATAGACAGCGCGAGTTGCTACTTTTCTTTAAGGAATTCTGTGCATTTTCACAGACATTACAGCCTCCAAACAAGGATGCCCTGTTAAAAACATTGACACATTTGGGGATCCTTCCTGTTCTTAAAATTGTGATGGGCAAGAATGATTTGCAGATAAGATCAACTGCTTCTGACATATTTGCTTATCTCGTAGAGTATAGTCCATCCATGATCCGAGATTTTATAATGGAAGAAGCCCAGCAGAGTATAGACGGTAAACTTTTCATTAATTTAGTAATTGAGCAAATGACCTCTGATACTGATCCTGAGCTGGCAGGTGCTGTTCATTTAATGGGACTTTTTCGTGCTCTCCTCGATCCTGAAAATATGATGTCAACACCTAGTAAATGTGAAAAAAGTAAGTTTCTAAATTTCTTCTATAAGCATTGTATACATAACTTAATAGCGCCACTTTTTGCTACCACTTCAGAAAATATATGTGAAGGGGATAATGTAGTTGGATTTGACAAAAACAACACAAATTGCCCTGATAATTATAAAACAGCGCTGCTGCTTTCTTTAATTTTAGAGCTGCTAACGTTTTGTGTGCAACATCACACATATTACATAAAAAACTATATTTTAAGCAGAGATTTGCTAAGAAAAGTCTTGATCTTGATGAGTTCAAAGCACACCTTCCTGACCCTGTGTGCTCTCCGCTTTATGAGAAGCATGATTGGCCTTCAAGATGAACTTTATAATTGTTACATCATCAACGGAAATCTTTTTGAGCCAGTTGTAAATGCTCTTCTGGAAAATGGGAGTCGGTACAATATGTTGAATTCAGCTATTATTGAGCTCTTTGAATACGTAAGAGTGGAAAATATAAAGTCTCTTATTATACATATAGGTGAGAAGTTTTATAAAGTACTTGAATCAATTGAATATGTTCAGACCTTCAAAGGATTGAAGACTAAATACGACCAAGAAAAAGACCAGCAAAATCAAATATGGAAGAATTTACACGCTATACTGTGTAGTAAAATAATTTGCAGTGACATCAGTGTCTCAGAGAAGAAGGAAGAAATGTGTATTAAACAAGATTCAGGGGAAGAAGAACCAGTTATGCCACCATTGGAAGATGATTTTCCAGATTTTTATGATAAATCCATCAAGCCTGAAAACCCAAAAGAAAATGAAGGCAAGGAAGATCTCCCTAAAAGAACATCTTCTGGGAGCTGCAAAGTCCCTTCGTCCCACTCTGCTGGTGGTGCTGATGAAATGAGCAGCCTCAACAGTAGCAGCACTGTTGCCTTAAAGGATCCAGATGATGAAGAGAAAGATGAAGAAGATGAAACACCACCCAAGAAGAAACCGCATGTTAGCTCGTAAAACCTTCAATGTTACTAAACTCTACTAATGTTACTAAATTCTACTTTACTAACACTAAAATAAGAAGCAAACATGCTCGGTGTTATTGTCTAGGAGGGTTTAGTTCTTTTTTTTTTTGGTGATCTTGCGAAACTATAGTTCTTTTTTTTCTTTTTCTTTTTGTTTTCTTCTTCATCTTCTTTTTTTTTTTTTTTTACAAATAGTTTATTGTCAAGTTGGTTTCCATATAACACCCAGTGCTCATCCCCACAAGTGCCCTAGGAGAGTTTAGTTCTATAAAAACCAAACTTGACAGAATTTAAAAATACTAAAAACACTAACCAGAATCTGAAGATAACTTCTTTGCAAGAAAAATCTTGGTTTGGGGACGGGGGGAGGAAATAGGTTGATGATATAATATTAATGTAGTTTTGTTTCAGGGGTATTTTTTAAAAGCAATTATTAACATTGCAGTGGCAAAGCTTATAACATGACTTGTTCAATGTTTCTGGCTATGGTTTTCTTTGCTTCAATTACCTTTTTTTGAAATAAAAGCTTTTGTTTATATGGAAACAAAGACAACTGTAATAAAAAAAATTAAGCTATTCACGTTTCTGCAAAGATTTAACACAAATTCAGCCTCTGGGTAATTGGAGGAAAGTAACTTGCAGTGTGTATTTTTCATGAATAAAAAAGAAAGCTGGATTCAAAATGTGCAGTTGTTAATTTAACTTTTTTTTTTTTTTTGATAAGAGAATCAATCCAGTAGTATTCTAAAAAGGTGTTCTCTATTACCTTGGTAGTGGGTCGAACAGAATGCTTTCAATTGCCAGACGGTGTAAGGTACTTTTGAAGATATTTCCCGATGCTTTAATAAAGTTGTGTCAGTCTTCAAAACAGGCTGAGTTTTAAAGTATAATTTAGAAAGACTAACATACAAAAAGAGGTGTGCCTCTTGGTGGATCAAGAATTTGTAAAAAGTTGTAGCAAAGAGTTAAGAGAATTTATTTTTAGAGGAGCGAGTCAACTGGGTCTGTTTTTCCTGGAATGTCTTAAAGTGAAGTAGTTTTTCCTATTTTAAAGATTTTAGATTTAATTTCAGTTTTGGTTATTGTTTGAACCAGGTGGGCTGTCTGTGTAGATATGGAGTATAGTTTTCCATAAGACAGGTTTTTATTTCATATTCAAAATATCACTGTAGTTGTTTTGCACCATTTGATGATATTCATGCTCAACTATAAAATTTAGGAGTGAAGAAGTCACCTTGTAATTCCAAAAATAAAAGGGGCCATTTTAAGTGTACTGTTACGCCAATAGAAAAGACATCTTAGGCAGAGGTAAGAGAGTTGTGTGAGAATGTATTCCTAAAGCAAGAAATCATCATTTTATCAGATGTAAAATCTGATAAAGTGTGGACATGACCTCAGGAGATATAACCACACATTGCTGAGGACATGACACAGCAGGAAAACTGCATTTTTACATGTCTCAAACCATACTGGTTAAATAAAATGTTGTAATGGAATTATTCGTGTTGTGAGTATATGTCAAAAAAGGCAGTTTTTTCCAAAAGCATCTCATGTTTCCCTTCTGGCTAGATTGTCACGGGAAATGTTATCCATAGTCCACACATTTACATACATACACAGAGTGTTGCTTTGAAAAAAATATCCTTAACTCTTCGTTTTGATGGGAATGGCCCCAGCTCCTTAGCAGAGCAGCTATTTACAACTACACCGAGAAGAACAGTTTTTCTGTGCTCTTTTCTGCTTAGTCTCTTCTCTTCAGCTAGTTTGAATCAGCCATTAATAAACGGACATTGTAGGAGAAAAAAATGAATATTTGCATTTCTTGCTGTACTGTTTCCAGTGAATTTGTAAAGAGGGGTGGAGGAGGGAATAAATGTAATGAGAAGTTAAAAAAAATAAGAAAAAAAAAAAACAAAAGAAAAAAGGACAGGCATTCTATTGAGCTGTATAACCTCTATGAGCCCTTTTCTAGTCTCAGCTACTTAATGTTAGGGAAACAACATGACAGGCAAAGTGGTGCAAAGGCAAATTGCCCATCAAATGGCATAACCTGCTATTATGGGAACATTGAAGAGGGCAACAAAACACAGAAGAGCAAGCCTTACTTGTCTGCACACTGAATGGAAAACGTTCAGTCTGTCTAGATACTGTGTATGAGGAGATAGTGTGTCAGAAATGTTTAATTCCATCTTTAAGATTTTTAGAAGTAATTTTACCAGGCCCCTTAAGTGGGTTATTTATGCAAACAGGAAACAGTTTCAACTGGCTCTGCATGTATGGTAAAATACAGACAGACATTTTTGGGCAGGCACCCTGGGTTCATCAAGATTAGGGCTATAAATGCATGGCTTCCAGTAATTTTTACAGTATAATGACTTTCTAAATACACCAACAAAGGAAACGTGATACAACAGGTAAAGCAAAAGCTTCCTATTCAGACAGCCCTTGCTGACAATGCAGACTCTGACGCTTACAAGGTCAGTGACCTTAGACAATTTACTTCTTTGCTCCTCTAACCACGGTTTCTTCATCTTTTCTTAAAAATCAGAAACTATATGTAAATTACCCAGAACATTTTCAGCACTCAATAAATAGCTTTTGAAACTCTTTATTATCAACAATAGTGGCATAATCAAGAAGTGGCAAGAAGACGGGATAAAGTCAGAAAAACACTTATATCACAAGTTATGCTCCTAAATCAATAATCTCATATTCTCGATCAAATGATAACACGATAAATTAAAAATTAATGAGTTCACTTCTGGCTAGCAGACAAGTGTTTGCAGATGCATCATGCCCTGCTGAGACACAACTGAAATAAAAGGCATTAAAGTCAAAAGAAAAACAAGCTTGCATAGCAATAAAGACACTTGGGTGGAGTGGTGTCTCAGGTGTTATTGAAGGAGCACAGAGAAAATTGAAATTAGAAGAGTAGCAGAAGAGGTGAGGAGGGCAACCAAGATTTGTGAAAATGAAGAGAGTCAATAAGCCCTCTTCTCTTCCGGTGCCCCACCCCAGCAAGCAGAGCAGGCAGCTAGAATACATCCCTAGATAACAGATCAAGTGTCCTTCTCCTTAAAGCAATTGAAATAATGGCTAAAGCTGAGGGCCATGGTATGGACGTTGTTACCTCAGAGTTATTCTCTTCTCATGAGGGTGTTGGAAGACCCAGGATGCTGCAGGTTTACTGTTCTAAGATACAAGTCACAGTGTTTTCAGGGTGAGATGGATTAATGCCCAGCTCCCACCTAAGAAGTACAATCTCAAGACGACATGGGGCGCCTGCTGGGTGGCTCAGTCGATTAAGCACCCGACTCTTGCTTCCGGCGCGGGTCATGATCCTGCGGTTCGTGAAACAAAGCCCCAACTGGGGATCTGAGCTGGCAGCTAGGAGCCTGCTTGGGATTCTCTCTCTCCCTGTTTCTCTGCCCCTCCTCCACTCACGCTTTTTCTCTCTCTCTCTCTTAAAATAAATAGATGTTAAAACAAACAAACAAATAAAAAAGAGGACAAATGACACCCTTGGAAAGAAAATCTTTACAATCGGCAGGTCTGTCAGGTAATACCCACATCAGTCAGGTTGGGAATGATGTGGTTAAGTGTTAGGGTTCCCAGTTCAGTTCAAGTAACTGAGCCTACTCCTCGTTTGCGAAAGTTTGCTAAACGCAGTCAATCCAATCTTATTGGTCCATGCCACCAGCATGGTAGTGTGACATCAGCCCACCCCAGGATGACGAAGATTAGAAGTGAGGATGACATCCAGAGGGGTGTGTGTGTGTGTGTGTGTGTGTGTGTGTGTGTGTGTGTGTTGCATGAGCTTGTAGCATCCTTTACATCTTCTGATAGATCTCTCAGGTTAAGGGGAAAGGAAAGGTGGTCAGAGCTCTCTCACTGGGGATGGCAGATCCAGCAGTCAGTTAAATTGAAGATGCTTCTAACCATGTGAGAGAGCTACACTGGAAAGTTTTCCTTGGGGAGGAAGTCTTCAGAGGCACTCCACCTGAGTGTCTCTTTCCAGGAACCATAAGTTTGCTCCCCCCCCCCACTTTTTTTATTATTCCTTACCCTCACCCAAGCTTTTCATCTGTGAGGATCAGGTTGAGAAGGACAAAGCCATTTTTATAAAACCAGAATTAAGTTTGAATCACACAGTTCCCATTTTTGCCAGGCTGCCGCCCAGAAGCTGTACCAACCAGCTGGCCCAGGGAAAGAAAGATGCATCATACTTAGGAATGGTCAAGACGGAATCTTAAATTTTCAAAATTGGTCTAGATAATTTCGTATCCCTTTAATCCTTATTTAATGATCAAATTACCTTTCTCTGATGTAGGACTTCTCAGTCTCACCACGGTTGACATTCTGAGCCAGATATTTCATTGTTTTGGAAAGTTTTCTTGTGCATTGTAGGAAATTCTGCAGCATCCCTGACATCTACCCACTAGATGCCAGCAGCACACCCCCAGCTTTGACAAGCAAAAATGTGTCCAGAAAATGCTAAATATTCCTCAAAGGGCAAACCCACCCTGAATTATGAACCACTAGTCTAAAGCTAGACTTGTAGAGCTTGATTCAAGAGATTCTCTTACTTTATGATTATTGGATTTACATCCTCTAGGCTGAGTTACCTTTTATTTTTATCCTCTACCTGAAGGGGCAAAGTAAAGACAAGGGTTAGGTGTATAAAGTACATATAAGGGTTAGGTGTATAAAGTAAATACAAGAGTTAGGTGTATAATGCACTTGAATGAAAAGAGAACAGACTTTGCTTGGAATTACTGAGATCCTGTTTCTGCTTTTTATTACCTGTCTAACCATGGCATCTTATTAAGAACCCTCTACTTCTCAGGGTTCTTATATTTTCTTTCAGGGTTCTTATTTTTCATATATGGCTGACAACACTGCTATGGCTGAATTATGTCCCCCAAAGTTCATATGTTGAGGTTCGAACACCCAGGACCTCAGAATGGGACTGTATTTGGAGATAGGGTCTTAAGAGACATAAGTTAAAATGAAGTCATTAGAATGGACCTAACTCCAATATAACTGGCATCCTTAAAGAACGAATTTAGACACAGACATGCATACAGAGGGATGACCACATGAAGACGCAGGGAGAAGCTGGCCATCTACCAGCCAAAGAGAAAGACCTCAGAAGAAACCAATTCTGCTGATAACTTGATATGGGGCTTCTAGCCTCTGAACTGTGAGAGAAAAACAGATTTCTGTCTCCATTCCCCGCCCCCCAAGTCTGTGATACTTTGTTATGGCAGCCTTAACAAACTAACACAAACACCTAATGGGAAGAAGTTTTGTGAGGATTAAATGATATATCTTATGAATATCACAGTTATTATGCTAAACAGTTCACAAATGAAATGTGAAAATGGTCATTCTTTTATATTAAGCATGTATTATATGTCAAGCACACTTTCCTAGGCAATTTACCTACATTTTTTCTTTCTTTTTTATTTTATAGAGAGGGAGAGCTTGCGAGTGGGGGAGAAGGGCAGAGGGAGAGAGAGACAGAGAGAGAGAGAGAGAGACAGAGAGAGAGAGAATCTTAAGCAGTCTCCATGCTCAGCACAGAGCCGGATGCACGGCTTGATCCCATGACCCTGGCATCATGACCAGAGCCAAAATCAAGAGTCGGATGCTCAACCAACTGAGCCACTCAGGGGCCCCACTGACCTACATCATTTCTAATTTCACAGTGAATCTGCCAGGTAGATGTTGTGGCCATGAGAATGTACCTTATCGAGAGGGAATATAATAGAATACAAATAAGGACCCCAGCCACTGTAGTCATTGCCTCAGTTTCTCACTGGCCATGGTTCCTAGGGGCTGCTCCCAGCCGATGATTTGTGTGGCAGGGGTACTAAAGCAGGCTTGTTCTTGGGCAAGTAAGAGACTCCCCTGACTAGAGAGTTTGACTTGAAGACTTTCTGAAGGCTCTTCTGAACAAGCTTTAGACAAAATGATGATCTAAGATACTTCCTTCATTCCCTTTCTTCTTCCTTGGAGGTCAGAGTGTGTCATGATCTGATGCCTTTTCCACCTTCCTCCGGCCTGCTCTCTGTTGCCTCTTATTGGCATTTTCCCTAACAAAATCCTTGCAGGCTAACTTCTCTCATTATGGCTCCTTCTTGGAGAACATGGACTAACACAGTATGGATTTTGACTGTTTTACAGAAGAAACAGAGGCACATAGAAGTATGTAACCGGTACTTATAAGACTGTATTCTGATATGTTTGTCTGACTCCATAGACTGAGTTCTTTATCCTATGTATAATGTGTCTTAAAATGTATCATGAAAGTACTTTAAACATTAGAACCCTTAATATGCATACCATATATATTTATTAATAATAAAGTAGAAATATATCAGTATGTCAGATCTACGAGCAATCTATGCACACAATATCCCTCTTTCTGCTTTATCCATGCTTCCGAAGGTCATGTTAAGCTAACACTGCCTCAGTTCTTCTCCATGAAAACACAGTACTCTGCAAACCACTGTCATCACACTCACCACAGGAGTTGCTAAAGAGGTAGCTAGTGAAATTTTTACTCTTGCCTCAGAAATCGAGAGAGATCAAATGGCTAACTTTCACTATGTGCCAAGCACCATGCTAAGTACTTTATACGTGTCACGGGATACTTTGTCATCAACAATGGAGGTCTATATCACTAATTCTCCTCATGCATTCCCCATGCTGTAGTTTCATTGCTAATGTGAGAAAAGTGTTGGAAATAGAAGCCTACTTAATTTACTGAGATAAAGGTTCAGTCTCATTGAAGAATGGGGGCTTGGAATAGAAATTATGTTAACTTGAAATTAAATATGTTACATGTCTGACTGGTAGACAGAATTTCCTAGTCACTAGACTTAGATCAACTCCTGTTCATTTTCTACCTTTCTATTGGATTTTTGTTTGTTTGTTTCCCCTTCTCCTTTATTGCTTTGAAAGGTATTCTTATGATTCTAATCGAGTATTTAGTTACCTTTAAACTCTAACACGCACACTTCATTTTACAAAGACTAAATTTAATCAGTCTATCCTTCCCTGGAATAATAAAGAAAATTGTTTTCTATCCATCAACCCTCTATAGTATTGCATATGATTGCTGTTTTAACAGAACTGACACTTATAGCTGTTTTTACTAGGTTTTTGGTCTCCAAACTGTTGGATTCAGAAGCAAACCAAATTTGAGATACATTATTTCCTGCCCTCACTGCAATGACTAAATTGAGCAATTACGTGGGTAGTATTTGGAGAAAGCTGCAGAAAACTACTTTTGTTGGAGAGTTACTAAGGCAACCCTTTAGAAAAGAAGGGCATATGAATGGGCTGATGAACCTGATAAGCCACCCAATAATATTGGGAAGTTTCTGCTGTACACATTTTCAAAGATATCCTACAAAATCTGAGGAGTACTTTAGTTTATCACATTTGGCAGTGGAAAACATACAGCATTTTTTATGTATTTCCAAAGATTGAAAAATATTAAAGGACAGTAGATATTCTCTGTAAAGCTACTTATGTTTTCCTCAGATTTGAGTATTACTCCTGAAATGTAATGAAATTTTGTTTGATTTCTATTGATCTTAACTATGAACATCCTTTTCAATGTAGAATACATTATGTATTAGGGGAAAGTCATACTATGTTAGAGTTTAGAAATTATGTCAGTATTCTTTATATAAATACATTTTTATTAATTATTTTTTCCAGATCCATTAAGATATAATTGACATATAGCATTGCATTAGTTCAAGATGTACAACACAATGATTTGGTATATGTATACATTGTGAAATGATCACCACAAGTTTAGGTAACATCAGTTAGCTCACAAAGTCACAAATTCCTTTAGATAAATATGCTCTTAAAAATAATATTATGCATGATGGCTTTATCTTCACTAATATGTCGTACATAGATAAAAAGTGTATTGTATAGAATATGGGTTTAGAATGGCTGGGTTTGTGTCATTCTTGAAGTACTTCCTACCTATCTGGCTTTAGTTCATTCACATAACCTCTTTAATTCTCTGGGTACTTATCTATAAAATGTTGCTTATGCTATAAATAACAATATAGGTAAAATTATAAATGTTAAAGACCACAGGGATGTCAGTAAATATTTTCTATCTAGTTAACATGATATTGTAACAATATTTCTTTTTACCTAGCAACTAATGTGATTTTACTATTATTTCTCAAATAAAATATTATATCAGGGTATACAGATAAAACACCCCATACTGATACCCTGGAAGTGTACTACAAGCAATTATTTATAGTAACTTCTATATGTTGTTCTTTTTAAAGTATCCAACTTAGATGTAAGGAAATTGGCACAATTTTCTTTGCTTTTTTTCTTCCTATCTCTGTTTGAAATTTATAAAATAATACTTAATACATGAATATAGTATTCCTATAAAAATACCAAATAGTAAGATTGAAAGCTCCTTTTACCATTACCTGAAATCTAAGATCTATTTTTCCTACATTTTTCTCAGGAGCTCAACCTTACTAGTTTGATGTACATGAATTTGGTGTTTCATGGGTTTTATGTTAATATACTCACAGCAAATTTGTAATGTAGCTATGTGTGTATGTGCATAAAATATATACGTCACTATGATATATTAACAGATATTTACTTTTTGTCTTTTCCATTCTCCTTCCCTTTCCCTGAGAAATATTCTAAATTTCCAGTAGAAAATTCAATTCTCAATTCTTAGCCAAGCAGTTTGAGTAAGATTGACCCTATCCCATCAGCAGCCTCCAGGATGTATGAGTGTATTCCTTGACATTTGTCACCCAATACACAGATAGACATACAGCAAAGGTAAAACAAATGAAATGCGTAAATTTCTAGGAATTATAATCTCTTCTTCCATGAGAGCTACTTAAAGAGATTCTCTTTGCTGCTGGATGCAAATAAGAAATGTATCACTTTTGGAGCTGATGACAACCATACTTTAAGAACAAGGGAAGAAACCTTCTGCAGAAGCAACAAGTATCAAAGAAGCAAGGCAGATAATGTATTGAGAGAAATGCATCTATAGTATTTAATCCCTAGATCAAGCAGCACCTGAAGCTTTACTTTTGGATTCTTGGATAACAAGAGAAAATGTTTCCTTTGTAATTTAAAGTAATCTACATTGGGGTTTTGGTTATTTGAAATATTTTGAGACTATAACAGGTGAATTCTGTTTAATCTTCAAATAAAAAAATTAACTCCGGTGTTATTTTAACTGTGTCAGGACACACAGAGAGAGAAAAGCTTCCAAACACTTTAAAAATTGGATCAGAATTTTACTAGAAAGAAAGCAGACAAGGAGAACATTGCTCCAAAAACATTAATTTGTATTGAAGCAAATTCCTACGTAGAATATCACCAATTTTAGCCTATCAGTACATTATGATTTTTTTTCCAGAGAGTGAGGATAGTTTTTTATATTTATATTACAATAAGAAAAAAATATTCCTCTCACAGAAGGCCAAAAAGTTTATAAAATTCAATGCCTGTATCTGGCACATAAAAAGTAATGCCCCCTTGACTGTGTGTAGCGTGTATTCATAGCACTGATACATAGCCAATACACACTGATACAGCATATTAGGTGGTGTTAAACTGGACTGGTTGCCCAGGGCTCATGATAGAGGTCAGAGCCTGTTGGATGTATGCTGTAGTATGTTTTGAATATCATTCCATTATATATACTGGTGTGTGTATGTCTGTGTGTTTTAATGAAAATATGTTCTATATGTATATATGAAAACCAGCATCATATTTAATGATGAATCCAGAGGATACTCTATTATAATCCAAAACAAGATAGCAACCATTGTTTTATACTGAACTGTTGTTCCTAGCCTATGCAATTAGATAAGAAAGAGTAAGAAATGAGAGCTATAAAAATCTGGAGGAAGGACGGCATATTTTCTTTCTCAGATATTATTATAATGCTGTGAAAATCCCAAAGAATGTGGGGAAAAAAGAAAATTCAATAAGGGTATTGATGACATAAATTAGTAGATGACAACCAATAACTTTTCTTTATCCAGTAATAAGCATGGTAGCTGCTTAGAATTAAATACCTAGTAATAAATATGATAAGAAATGTATAAAATCTATATGAAGGAAGCATTAGTTTTTTAAGCTACATCAAATCCTTTAATAAGATTTTTAATATAAATCTCTTGATAATAACATGCCTTGATTTTGGATAGGAAATCATTATTCTGCAGAATTCCATTTCCAAACATAAATTCATGAATTTAATGCAATCTATGGAAAAGCACTATGAGAAATGTCTTTTTTTTTTTTTTTTTGAAAATACAAAAGGATTGTGAAATTAATCTGGAAATATTGTTAGCAGGGAGTAGCATGGACTTTTATGAAAAACAATAATGTTAGAGGGTGAGTTCTAGCAGATATCAAAACAGTAAGTCCAATTTGATAGAAACATTACTGCCTGCATACAGCAGAAAACATTTCAGTGGAAAGAAAATGGAGAGAGATGTGTATGGTGTATCTCATATGCTAAATATGAGGTAAGTTATGTTATGCAAAATTGGTGTTGGTTCAACAATCAAGAAACTAGGATAAAAATGTAGCTTCGTTTCATATTACTTTTCTTATTAAAATAAATTTTATCAAAATCCAACGCTTCAGGAAAATAAATTATAAACCTACTTGAAGTATATTTGATAAAGATTTTACTAACTGTAGATAGAATTGGCATCTTCTTTTTATTTTTTTATGAAAAATCTTTTTTCATGTTTATTTATTTTGAGAGGGAGAGCAGGGAGGGGCAGGGAGAGAGGGATAGAGAGAGAATCCCAAGTAGGCTCCTTGCTGCTTACAGTGCAGAGCCTGGTGCAGGACTTGAACTCACAAACCATGAGATCATGACCTGAGCCAAAACCAAGAGTTGAACATTTAACTGACTGAGCCACCCAGGTGCCCCTCTCCTTCTTTTTATAAGGACAGGAAATCCAAGTGGTGACAACAGCAAAGACTGACACATCTGATGACTCAAAAATGTTTTGTATTGTTGGGGAAAAAACCAAATATATATGCCTTTTTCTGTGGATTATGCCTTCTTTTTTACAATGAAAATAGAAAATGCAAATGACTAAATTCAACCATAGGAAAAAACAGAAATTAGCAGTTCACAGAAAATGAAATACCCCAAATCAGTAAACATATCATGTACTCCAGGGCAAGCTGAAAAAAATAGCTCCTCCAGAAAGAGTCACATCCTGGAACCTGTAAATGTTACTTTACATAGCAAAGTCTTTGCAGATGTGATTAGATGAAGGATCTTGGGATGGCAAGATTATCCCAGATTATGCAGTTTACCCTTAAATGCTCTAAGTACACAGAGGAAGGTGGAGGGAGCACCGACACACCCAGTACAGAGCAAACAACGATGTAAACACTGAGCAGAGAGAGATTTGAAATCTTAGCCTCAAAGACTGGAATGTTGTGACCATAAACCAAGGAATGCCAGCAGTCACCCAAGGCTGGAAGAAACCAGAAACAGATTCTCTCCTGGAGCTCCTGGAGGGCATGTGGCCCTGCTGTTACCTAGGGATACTAATTTTTGAACTTTTGGCCTCTAGAACTGTGAGAGAACAATTGTTTTTGTAGCTTTAAGGTGCATAGTTTGTGGTAACTTGTTAGAACCACAACAGTAAGCTAATCCATGCTCTACTGATGAAAGATATAAATTAAAATAACAACAGCATGTTATTCCACGCTAATCTCACGGGCAAAGATTGAAGACCTTGATGAAATGCGGGGATAGAAGAAAAGGGGGAACTTTTATTCTGTTCCACTGCATTTTCAAAATATGCACGGACATAGGTACAACCCTTGATTCATATATTATCTTCGTGGAATTTTTCTACTAACATATTCAAAAATTGTGAACAGACAAATGTACTTTGACATTTCTTGCAGCATTGTTTAAGTAGCAAATTCTGTAAGTAGCATATGTCCCTCCAGTGGCTAGAAGCACACATTAGGCATAGCATGCACATATGTAAGAATTTTAAATGAGACTCCTCTCAGTTTCAGCTGAGGCCCTAACATTGAACAACAGAACAAAAGTTGTCAAAATGAGGCACTCATTCACTTATGCAGTTCATATAAAGAAGTTATGTGAAAAAAGGGTTTGTGAACCATAGGCCAAACCTGAGGCTTATAAAAGAGTTTAAACTGAAAAGTGTCCACTGAAGTTTGGGGAATACAGTTCTGGTGTATGACTCATACCTGAGAATCCTAAGGAGGCGGTGGGGTTATCCAGAGAGAAAAAGGGTCATACTGGGGACAAATTGCACTTCCACCCACAGAACAAGCAAAGCTAGGAGTGTGTTTTCCACAAACTGGTATGTTAATATGTGATGAGAGAGAAAGCGGGAGAGAGAGAAAAAAAAATGACTTGAAGCAATCTTAGCAGGCATTTGGCTCGACAAAGCATAGCTGGGGCTCCAGTCTGGAGACTCTGGGGTAGCCTACCAGACACCAAGGAACTTAAAGGCCTTCACACACATTATACGGATGAACTTCTCAGAAATCTTTAAAAATCCTTCTGTGAGAGAATAAGCTATTTTTGAACAACTGCCAAACCCAGAGATTGCTGGCTGAATATGTCTGTAACTCTTTATACCCCCTTCGTCAAATGGTCAGAAATTAATATAGTTAGGGAACAAAGAGGCATTGGCAAGGGGAGAGAGAGACAGAGAGAGAGCGAGCGAGCTGATACTCTGCAGATTTCCCATCTGAAACCCAATCAAGTTGAATCAAGGTGAGCCCTTTAGAGGTTCCTCTCTGGTGGGAGGTTCTTCACACGGAACAATTTATTACTCAAATGAAATGGTCATGGCATCTAAAAGGTACCAGAGGACTTTTGCTATTACTATCTAAAAGTAAATGGGAAAAGTTATGAAGAGAGTCCACAAAGCAGGTAGGAAGGCACCATGGGCATTCTTGCACCCAATCAACCTGCACCTCTTCAATAAGACTGTTGAGAAAATTACAAAGTTGATAAACATATATACACCCAGGAAAATATACAAAAATGCATTTTTAAGTAACAGAATATAAAATGGATATAGAAGAATATGAATATTAATATTCCATTATGTATTTTTATAAAAATGTTCTTCTCTAATGGAAGACTTCAATGAAGAAGACAACAATGATGAAGAAGGTTGCAATGGCGATGTGGACAAACAAGAAGAGGAAAAAGAGAAACAGCATATTGTACCCCTTGCTTCTGCAAAATTATCCCTTGTGCTCTTTGTTTCCACAGGACCAGCTTTGCTGCTTTGGCTTTAAGAGCCTGGCCAGTAAAAATGAAGGGTTTGTTCAAGCTCTATGTGGACTGAATTCCAAGCACTCTTCCCTCTAATCCTTATGAGTGGTTCTTTCCCCAGCCTTGGGTAGTGTTTTCACATCAATCTGCTGATAGGTTATCAGCCAAACACTTGAGGGGCACCCTCTGCAGATCTCTGGAGTCTTCTCTCTACACAGCTAGCTCTATCCAGTACTCCTTTCTAAGAATAATAGCCACCATGGTTTCGCTGGATTCTCACCTGCATCCCAGAGATGTTATGGGGCCTAGAAACTGGATGGCCAGGAAAACTCTCTCTAAGGTGGGAATCAGGCAATTCTAGGTCTCACCTTATTTATTTCCCATCTCTCAAAAATCACTGTCCTTTGTTGACTGGTGTTCAGTGTCTTGAAACTGCTGTTTGTTTTTTGTTGTTCCAAGTGAGAGAATGAATCCAGTCCCCATTATTCTACATTGATCACAATGGTGGCTCTGAGGTCTTTAAAGTAAAATTGCCACAGGAAAAAACATAATTATATTCTAAACAAAACTTAAAAGGAAGTCAAATCAAATTCATGTAACTTCCCACTCACCCAAGAGGCGTTTGAAATGATGGGGAAAAAAACTCTCTAAGAGTCTGAGTTCTCAAAGTCTAAGTCTTCATCTAGTTAACTCTTCCTTCAGCTCTCAGCTCGCTCTTTCAAGATTCATTTCCCTCATCTCTCACTTTCAAGGCTCCATGTGCCCATAAATCATAGCATATGTCTCAGTTACAATTTTATTTTTTTAATTTTTTTTTATTGTTTATTTTTTGAGAGAGAGAGAGAGAGACAGAGTGCGAGCAGCAGAGGGGCAGAGAGTGAGGGAGACGCAAAATCTGAAGTAGGCTTCAGGCTCTGAGCTGTCAGCACAGAGCCCAACACAGGGCTCAAACCAACGAACTGTGAGATCATGATCTGAGGCGAAGACAGACACTTATCTGACTGAGCCACCCAGGTGCCCCATAATTTTATTTTTATTAAACAATCATTTGGCTAATCTCCATTTCCCTTCCTAGACTGCAAGTGCTGTGAAGACAGGTGCCTAGGCCTTTTTTGCTCATTACTCTCTCCCTAGCGACTATTTGTTACAGCGCTAGACAACAAGCAACTGTGTCTCCTTCATAATTTGAGGGATTCCAGGAAGATGAACATAGATGGCACCACACTGAGGGAGGAATTTGAGCAAAGGGAAATGTTTCCTAAGATTAGGCCATGAAATGTATTTGCTAACATCTTTATAGGAATTTTGAAAAACTTTGTACCATTCCAACACACATATTTAAGTGACATTTGAAGTTTCAGCATAATTAGAAATTATTATGAAGGATGTAATTTCTGGTATGCTGTAAAAATTATGATTTAAAATAAAACCATGATATCCTTTTCAAACTCGTAACCAATGTCACTTAAATATTATGAGTTTTTACTCATTATCATCCATTGGAAAAAATATATGAAAATATCTTTACATAGAGATTCTATATTTCCCTTTTACTTCTTGAAAATTCTCATAATCTCTTTAATGTTTTCACATATTTTGTTGATCACTGTTAATGGAAAATTAACAAAAAGTCAGAAATAAGACAGTTGAGACTCTAAAGGAGTTTAAGTTGAAGGTGGATAAAGAGATCATGTTTTCCTTTTTTATACTGGAGCACTGTCCAAAAGTTTCACTTGATATTATTTGATTCATTAGTGGATTGTACCTTTGTTTGGTTTACTATTTATTTATTAGAGTCTACACTCTATGAAGTTACATCTTAACTTACAGAGACAGTATTCAGTAGAGATGCCCTGTTTCTCTCAGAGAGAGAAAATAATTCTAACTTGTTTTCCCAGTGAGATATGAAACAGCTCTGTCTCAAATTTAGCAAATGCCTTTCAGTGTGCCTTTCTTAAACTGACCATGTAACCACTGTTTTAATTCTCCTTTGAACTCGCTTTTCCACATCCCGTTTTCCTCATTATTTCCCTCATTATTGAGTTGAATAAATATTTGACATGTGTTCACTTTATAACTTTAATGTTGAAAGTTATTCCTGTATAATATCCTACCCTAAGTGAGAAAATGAAAAAACTATATATACATGGAGTGAAATTTCAACGTGTTTTATGCCCTTGGCCATAAGAATTTAAGCATTAAGTTAGGCCTTGGGGTTTTATTTTTGTTATAATGATGGTTACTATATAATTGGTCAAAAACAGCATAAGTAAATTATACATTTCTATAATTATTACAAAGTAAAGCTTTATGGACACTATACCTCCTCATAAAATAAAATAGGATAAAAATTAGTCTCATTATTCAATATATGGCAGCTAACATTTTATTTTTTGCTAATGGGTGGTAGAAAGCATTAAACATTTTACAGGATGAAATGTGAATTGAATGTAAAAAGAATAAATATTTCATAGTATGAAAAGATAAGTTTAACTTCATTATCAAAAGCTTACACTAAATATGCAAGAAATCACATAAAAGTTTTATCCTTAAATTTTATCCAGTATGTCTTGCAAATGCTGTATATGAAATTTCCATTTCCACATGACAGTATTAAGGTCACTAACCAGTATTACTTTGGCTACTGGAAGGTAATTTTCTTTCTGGCTGATCACTTGCCCTTAGGGATGAATATTGAGAAAAAGCTGAAAAGAGTTTGCTTATATTTATATATGTGGAAAAACATCATTTTGAGCATTCAGTATGTCTTCTTAAATCTTGCCTCACTTTTCTCTCATGAGATTCTCCTTCAAAGGAGAAGTGTTCCCTAACAATAGTCTGATGGAGGAGAGAGTCATGAAATAAAAATTACCATTATATATATACCATCACACTGTGCCAATTACCTAAATTCAGAAGATAGGCATCATGGGGCAAAATACCAACTTTCTAATAGCTGGCTCATAACTGAAATATGTAGAAAACAGGAAACTATAGTAAACTTTATATGTTTAGGCTTTATTGATTCAAGTTTAAAATAGGCTTTCCCTTAGTTGGTGCCCTTGAGATGTTCATACCCTGAGGTAATTCTCCTTCGTGGGCTTAGGTTTGGGTGAGAATTAATTGCAAAGATGACTCCATCTATAATTCCTATGTAAAGACAGAGGAATTCTACTGTGAACACAGCTTCCTCAGTAAAATCAGTTTCAGGGAGATGTACCAATGGAAGGTGACTATTTGAGATTTTATGCCTTTAAAATTATCTATTCTTAATTCCATGCACCCAGAAAAGGTTTGGCTAACCTCCAAGTTTGGATGATCTCCAAATGGAAGACTATTCGTCTAAGGCATTCAGTGTGCTTCAGTGCAAAGTAATATAGAATACAAACATGTGCAGCATTACTAAATTTTTCTAATGATATGATATCCCTGGGATGCCTGGGTGGCTCCGTTGGTTGAGCATCCAACTCCTTAGCTCAGGCTATGATCCCAGGATCATGGGATGGAGCACTCAGAGGACAGCTCTGTGCTGAGTGTGGAGCCTGCTTAAGATTCTTTTTCTCTCTCTCTCTCCCTCTCTCCCTCTCCCTCTGCCCTTCTCCCCCACCCAAATTCCCTCCATCTCTATCAAAAGAGAAAGAAAAAAAAAAAAGAATTCCCTGATGTTCTTGATAAACTGCAAATCTACTGCCCTTCCGTGAAAATTCTGATTGAGTAGGTCTGAAGTGAGACCCTGTAATCTGTAGTTTAAAGACATGATGAGGTGATATTTGCAACATCTAAATCTACTTACACTTTGAGAAAATTGCCGCAAGGATGTGGTTTGCAAATCTGGCTTCTCAATTACTGATCAAGGACTACTTAATACAACAACAACACACAAGCAAAACAGCAGTTCCCTGGCTTACTTCAATTAAATAAAACTTTCTAGGTTGTAGGTCATAGAAACTTTTTATTGAAACTTTATTGTTCAGTGCAGTTTTATGTTCTCAGTAAAATTGAGGGGACAGTACAGAGATGTCCTTTATGCTCCCTAATCCACCCCCCCACACACACACACATGCATAACTTCCCCACTGTCAACTTCTCGGACCAGAGTACATTTGTTACAAGTGATGAACCTACATTGACACATCATAATCACCCAAAGTCCATACTTAGAGTTCACTTTAGATGTTGTATCTTCTATGGGTTTAGGCAGATGTATAATGACATCTATCCATCATTATGGTATCATATGGGGTATTTTCACTGCCCTAAAATTCCTCTGTGCTCCACCTGTTCGCCCCCTGCCCTCAGCTCCCCAGACCTTGACAAACACAGATCTCTTTACTGTTTTCAGAGTTTTACCTTTTCTGTAATGCCATACAGTTGGAATCATAGAGCATGTAGCCTTTTCAGATTGACTCTTTCACTTAGTAATGTGCATTTAAGGTTCATGGCTTGATAGTCCATCTCTTTTTGGCACTGAAAAATATTATTCTATTGTTTGGATGTACCACAGTTTATTTATCCATTCATTTGCTGACCAGCATCTTAGTCACTTCAAGTTTTATATATTATGAATAAAGTTACTTTAACATCCATGTGCAGATTTTGGTGTGGACATAAGTTTTCAAGTTTTCACTTACTTTGGGTAAATACCCAAGAGCATGATTGCTGGATCTTATGTTAAGAGTATGTTTAGTTTTCTAAGAAAGCCTGTCTTCCAAAGTGGTTGTACCATCTTGCATTCCCAGCAGCAGTGGATGAGAGTTCCTGTTGCCCCACATGTGATGTCAATGTTCTGGATCTTGGCCATTCTAATAGCTGTATGGTGGTATCTCATTATTGTTTTAATTTGCATTTCCCTGATGACATGTGATGTGGACCATTTTTTCATATGCTTACTTGCCATTTGTAGAGACATCACTTTTTAAAGTAATTCAGATGTTTTAGTGGAAACTCTAGAATGAAAGAGGGTAGCAAACTACTTTACATGGGCCAAATCTGGCCCACTGCCTTGTTTTATAAATCTAGTTTTATTGGAACATAGCCATACCAATTTGTTTATGTATTGTCTATGGCTGCTTTCGTGTTACAATGGCATGGCTGAGTAGCTGTGATAGAGACCATATGGCCTGTAAAGCCTGAAATATTTACTATCTGGCCCTTTATAGAAAATACTTCCCACCACAGCCTCCAATTTAGAGCAATCATCATGTTTTTTTAAGAATTACTCTAGAAAGACCCAGGGAAACTGGTAACTTGTACCCCAACTCAGAGAAACATGGCTGATAGATTCCGGTTCTCCTTCAGTATTGTACTCCTTTAAGAAGTGGATGGTTTTCCCGGAAAGGGCTCCTAGTAGGGTCTGAAGGAAATGGCACAATGTTTAAGGTAACCCCAGATTTCAAAACACAGACCAACAATTGCTTATGAGATACTGTGGTCTTCCCTTATTTCTGGTTTCTCTTTCCACAGTTTCACTTCCACATTTTCAGTTACCCTCAATTAACCACAGTCTGGAAGCAAACTGTCCTCCTTGTGATGAATCATCAGAAAGTCAGTAGTAGTCTAGTGCTACATCACATTGCCTGCATCATCCACATCACTTCATCTCATCATGTAGGCCTCTCATACCATCACAAGAAGAAGGGTGAGTACAGTACAGTAAGATGTCTTGAGAGAGAGTGAGGCCATATACACATAAGTTTTACCACACTCTATTGTTATAATTGTTCTATTATTAGTTATTGTGGTTAACCTCTTCTTGTGCCTAATTTATAAACTTTATCATAGGTATGTATGGATAGAAAGCAACAAAGTATATATGGGGTTTGGTACTATCTGTAATTTTAGGCGTCCATTGGGGGTCTTGGAACGTATTCCCTGCAAGTAAAGGAGAACTACTGTCCATATTTGGAATTGCAATTTTGCTTATAACAAACTAGTATATGAATAAAATGTCATTGTCCAAAAGAGAGGAAGTCGGTTAAATAATAAGATTTGGAATTGATTCACAGCCAAGTTTCAAATAGCAATGTCAGTTTTACAGAAAACATGTGGAGTCTATATGAATAAACTATAATCTTTGCTGAAGTACATAATAGAGATCTTGTATAAATGGAAACTATTTTCTTATATAGGAAAACTCAATATTGGTTATAATTTTCTTCTACATCAATCTGACTTCAGTGCAACTCAAAATGATTTTACTATTATCAATTAAAATAATGGAAAAAGTTATAGAAAAATTGACAGAAGAATTTCTAAGGAAAAAATTACAAACATAGGAATGAAGAGGGAATTCCTCTCCAGATATTCAATTATTTATATTGTCTACAATGGAATGTATTATTGGCTCAGGAATAAACACATCATTGGTAATTCTTAATATATGAAAGGTTAGCTTTTTATATCAATTGGAGAAAACTGTAGGTTTCTTTCATTCTCTCAAATATGATGAAAAGTGTTCAGTAGTCACAAGAGTTTGAAAATAACCTTATTAAAAGCTAGACATTATAACTTTAGGTTTCCTAAAGTTGGGTGATGTGTGACCATGTAGAGAAAGATAAGCAAAGACCAAGAAATCAATAAATAGCATTTAACTATAACATGGCCAGTTTCACACTATCTAATAAGATGTCAGGAAAATTTGTTTGGTATTTATAGAAAAAATAAAAAAAATAAAACCTGATTCCTGCTTTATCAAATATAAAAAGATGAATTCCAGATGGTTTAGAAAGCTACATATGGAAGACAAAATTATAAAGTCAGCACAGAACAATTTAGGAAAATATAATTGCCAAATAAGTTTGGGTAAGAATTTCTTAAATAAACCTCAAAAAGCATCAGTCATGAGGCCTACAAAAGGATTGATTTTATTACATCAAAATAAAAGTTTTTGTGGGTTTTTTTTCCCAAGGAGAGACACTGAGAATAAATGTAAGAGACAGAAAAGATGAAGAAATGGCATTTGCAACATCTAAAACCAGTAATAACATAATCAGAAGATATGAACCAACATTTCAGTAAAGAGAACACTCAATAGGTGATGGCATATATGAAGAGATAATCAAACTAATTCATATTAAAAACTGAAATTACAATAACAAGGAGATCCCCTTTTACATTGGTAAATAACAAATTGCACACTTCAAGTATTGGTGAGAATGTGGGAAATAGGAACACCTACGTCTGCTGTTGGGTCTCTTGACTATTACAAATCTGGGTATCAATTTGTCAGTATTTAGTCAAGTTAAATTTGAATGCCCTCTATGACTTAGTGATACCACTGAGTAGGTATCTGGAAACAACCTAAATGTCTTCAACAAGCGAATGGATAAATAACTGTGATATATTCGTCAAATGGAAGGATATTTGGATATATGTTGTATTAGTTTCCTAAGGTTGCATGGGAGAGGTTTGGAGAAATTCCTTTTTTCCCTTTTGTCCTGAGTCTTGAAGGTAAAGGGAAGTATGAAGAGCAAACTCATTGCCAACCATGTACCACAAACTGGGTGACTTAAAAAACAGGGGGTGATGGGCATGGGGGAGGGTACTTGTTGGGATGAGCACTGGGTGTTATATGGAAACCAACTTGACAATAAACTATTTAAGAAAAACAAAACAAAACAAAACAAAAAACAAAAACACACCCCCCCCCCAGCAGTTTATTATCTCATTCCAGTCTAATTCTGGAGACTAGAAATCTGAAATCATGGTATCAACAGGGCCAACCACCCTCTGAAACATTTAGGGAAACTCCTTCCTTGCCTTTTCCCAGCCTCTGGTGGTTTCCAGGCAGTCTTGGGTGTTCATTGGCTTATAGATGCATCACTCTAATGGTCCATCATCACATGGCATTCTTCCTGTATGTATATTTACATAATCCTCTCTGCGATGTCTTTGTCTATGTCCAAATTACTCCATTTTCTAAGGATATCAGTCATATTGCATTAGGTCCAGTTTTGCTGCTCCAGCACTTAAATTTCTGCCTCCACCATCACATGATATCTTCCTCTTGCATGTCTGTGGGTCTCTCTTGTATTCTTTTTTTTTTTTTTTTCAGAGAGAGAGAGAGAATCTTAAGCAGGCTCCACACCCAGCGTGTAGTCCAACACGGGACTCAGTCTCAAGACTGTGAGATCATGATCTGTGTGGCAATCAAGAGGTGGACAAGTAACCAACTGAGCCATCCAGGCACCCCTCTCGTGTCTTCATCTTATAAGGATACCAGTCATAGTAGAATAGAGCTTACCCTACTCCAGTATGACCTCATCTTAATTTAAATAATTACATCTGCAGTGACCCTATTTCCAAATAAAGATATATTCTAGGTATTGGGTGTTAGGACTGCAACATATCCTTTTTGGGAGCCAGAAGCCAATCTCTAATAATGTGGATAAATCTCAAAACCGTAATCTGAGTGAAAGAAGCCCAGACAAGGAAGAGTATATACTGTATTATCCTATTTAAATAAAATTCCAGGAAATTAATAATGAATATATAATAGCATAGAGAGGTTGCCAGTGCAGGGGCGGGGGGCAATGTTAAGGGTAAAAGAAGAGATTATAAAGGGCCACGAGAAGACTTTTGAGATGATGCATGTGTTAATCATCTTGTTGGTTTCATAGGTATATACATATGTCAAAATTTATCAAATAATGCACTTTAAATATGTGCAGTTTATTAAATGACAATTATACCTAAATATTTATGTTAAAATAGGTGCAAACTGTGAATATTTGAAATTCTGATATAAAGAAAAGAGGGGCACCTGGGTGGCTCATTCGGTTAAGTGTCCGACTTCGGCTCAGGTCATGATCTCACAGTTCGTTAGTTCAAGCCCCACATCAGACTCTGTGCTGACAGCTCAGAGCCTGGAGCCTGCTTCAGATTCTGTGTCTCCCTCTCTCTCTGACCCTCCACTGCTCATGTTCTGTTTCTCTCTGTCACAATAATAAATAAAACATTAAAAACATTTTAAAAAAGAAAAGAGGCATCATGATGTCTTGACTCACAATTTACTTTATGTTTTGCCCCAGACAGACACATTTGCTATTGGAGGGGAAGTATGTATTATTTTATCCATAACTCTAAGTAGTATGTAATGCTGTTTTTAGTCATACTGTAATGGTCAAAATGTATATGCCTGGACTGATGGTACCACTAACGCATGTCCCCAGGAAAGTTTAAATCAACTCTATTCTCATTAAATTCAAATGAATGCCAGCAGCCAGGCACTTTAATTGTTTTTTGCCTCTCAAAGAATGGAGCAGATTTTATTGTGTGAATATTAATGGTAGTCCTGGTCACGAAATTAATTCTTTTTCCACTCTTCATTGCATATATGAATATTGCATGACAACATTAATGCAACAGTCAGGTAACGGGCCATCTATTGTGTGAACTGTTTGACCATAGTAGCAGGAAAAGAATCCATTCATAACACACACCCAGAGAACATTAAATCCTGTTGTTTTAACATAGAGTGCTATTTGGCAGTGAGGTTGCTCTTCCTACTTTCCTTTATCTTTAAGACTCAGGACAAAAAGGGAAAAAGGAATTTCTCCAAACCTCTCCCATGCTCTTTATGTTTTTTCTTTTAACCTCTGTCCTGATTATTATCCTCTTCCTGATCTTTTTCTCTTCTCTTCTATTGAATCTCCTTCCTCTTTAAAAAAAATGTTTATTTCCCCAAATCTAGTAAAATGACAAGAAAATGAAATATCAAGAAAACTTAGAGGTTTTGTTTTCTTTTAAAAAAAGTCTCTGGCAAGATGGTCTAAAATGGTTACATCAACATCTTCTCAAAATACCTGTCATCGTTCCCCTTTCCATGATCCAGGTACAATTGTTTATTCTTATTTCAGTGTGCAGAGTTTAGGGTCACACAAGGTATTTTTTGTAGATGAACTCAGTAAATAAATTTAAAGAAAAGAATAGAGAGTAAACATTTTAGATCATATCTAATGAATGCCATTGGTATACTGACATACTTTACAAATTAAACAAACTTAATGGTAATGTCACTAGATTAGGGCTTAATAATTTATGTGAAAAATAATCATTTTCTGATATCTAAAATATCTAGCAATTTCTGAAATATGCTAAATATATGGAAGAAGGGGAAAAAACTCCTCATCCAGCCTTATGCTTTTCTTCACTTTTTATTTGGTAAGATAGTATAACCTTTTATTCTTCACCAACCAGAACTAAAATATCAAAATAACTCAAAGGTTCAAAAATGTAATTTCTACTGGGTTTATAGTTCTCTTTGCCAAGTGTATCTTAAAATATCTCTCATATTTAATATATCTTATATACATAATCCAATTTTCCTTCTAAGAATCCCTTGAATAGGTGTTACAATTTTTTTAAGTGTAACTGATTTTTTTATTCAGCATTAAGTATTTTGGTTTCATATACGGCAGGTTCTCTTTTATTTCGGAAGTCTTCCAGTTTTCTTTTCTTGTTTCTAGAGTATCAAAGAACAGTTACTGAGCTAATTTTCTTATTTCTTCCTAGCTGTATTTCAATCCAACTTGCACGATATTTCCTTCTTTACTAATCTTGCCTCTTTTCCTCATTGATCATATGCTGTCAGTTTTTTTATGGGCTTTTTAGCCTCATAAGAGCACGTACAGTATACATCTATTGTAGAGACCAGTTGCAGTTAAAATTGTGAAAGACCAGTGTATGAATGAGTAAATGCCACTTTGAAAAGCCTGTTCTGGCATCCTGCTTCAAATGCTGGGCAGATTTACTCAGAACCCCAATGAACTCAGTTTTTTCTTATTCTAGGTATAATGCCTTAATTTTTTTTTAAGGTTTATTTATTTTAGAGAGAGAGAGAAAGAGTGCAAGGGAGAGAGGGAGAGAGAGAAAGAGAGAGAGAGAGAGAAAGAGAGAGTCTCAAGCAGGCTCCATGTTCAGCGCAGAGCCTGAAGCAGGGCTCGATCCTACAAGTTGGACATTTAACTGACTGAGCCACCCAGATGACCCTGTCTTTCATTTTTTTAAATGTTTTATTTATTTCTGAGAGAGAGAGACAGTGTGAGCAAGGGAGGGTCAGAGAGAGAGGGAGACACAGAATCTGAAACAGGCTCCAGGCTCTGAGCTGGCTGTCAGCACAAAGCCCAGCACAGGGCTTGAACCCATGAACTGTGAGATCATGACCTGAACCGCAGTCGGGCGCCCAACTGACTGAGCGACACACGTGCCCCCATTTTTAATTTAGTTTTATATATATGGATATAGAAATCCTCCTGTGGATAACAAGTTAATAATGGTCTAGGTCTAGATTTTATCAATATTTATATGCCTTAATAAATGTTTATTGAATTAATGCAGAAATACCCCCCACGGTCTCCCTTTGTACATATAATTAATAAAACATTTTTATTTTTTATGGGATGTTATAAATACGTTATTTTAAAATGCATGTATTTCCTCTCATTTCATGGAGCTTTAATCAGGGGTTGGGGAGATGCATATGCTCCAATAGTAAATGCAAGTTTACAAAATACGGTAACAAAATGGGTCTTGAAAATAAGATTTTTTTCTTCCAGATTTTTATTTAAAATGTAAACAAAAGGAAAAGAAATATGTTTCTAGAAAAAAATGTAAGTAAATATGACAAAGTGCTTCTTAGGTAATCTACTTTCAATTATTGCTAACTTGGATATGTCATCTCAGAGAAGGAAATATGTAGTATACATGTTTGCAGATGCAGAACTAACTTATGAAACATGTAATATAATGACAGTAATGCACACATGTGTATGTGTGTGTGTAGATATGCATATATGCATATAGTCATACCTAAGCATATATATCATGTGATCTGCAATTTTCCAGTGACTCAGTGAATTACAGAATTTAATCATACTGTGATATGGCAAGTGTAGTGTAATCTTTAGTTACCATTTCCTTACCCTGTGCTTGAATAAAGAATATGAATATAGCCATATAGACATACATTATTTTTCTTCTTATCCACCCTGAGAAGATCATAAGATATCATTTAACACATACATGCAAATATATACTGTCTTTCCACAATCTCTTTTTCCACATGAACTTCCTTCTCACCCCCTGTTGTTTAGATGGTGAAAAGAATTCCTTTGGAGCTTTGCATTTTTTCAAGAGACACAGTGATCATTTGTATTCTCTTGTCCCAGCTTGCACTCAAGGATAAAAGGAGTGAGTTGTTCTTATTCACTCCACAATCCCTTTTCTGGTCCCTTATCTCATATTAAAGATGAGGTTTAGATTCCGCTTTGGATTGGTTGCCTTATTTTTACTCTGTTGTTTATTATGTCTTTTAAAAACTTTATAAGTCTTAGAAACCGTATCATATTTATATGTGGGCAAATGGGTTTGAAATGCCCAAAGAGGCTGGATCTAGAACTCATCAGTTCTGCAGCAATGGAAGAAAAACCGAATGATTTCTAGGCCAGCCTAGACAATGATGCCTCCTAACAGCTGCATCAAAAGAATAATCAGCATCATAACCAATTATTGTGTTGTTAAATGATTATTAAATTGTCATGTTAATACAGGACAACGTCTAATATCAGTTTTTGTTTGTTGTTTATATGAAGAAAGGGAAATGATACTTACTGGTCATCTAATATGAAACATGATCTATGCTTAGAAGTGATGCATGGCAAGATCTATAGACTAATTTGTGAAACATTTCCATAGAAATAAACAACTCTGGCGTGTGAGCTGCCACTTACCTTTTGAGATGCTCCAGGTGTATCTTTACCCCAGCCTCGCCTGTCCTAATCAGTGCTAGGCCGAAATCCCCTGATCCCTGATTGTGACTGGTGGCCCAACTCTCCCTTTGTCCTTTGTGCAGAGAAAGGAGAAAGAGAAGGCTTGGGGTATAGACTGCTTATGGCACGCTTTGGACTCAGATGGGAATAGATCTGCTCTGAGATGCACTTTCCACTGAACTGTGCTCTGAGCACGGTCACTTCTGCCTTGGGACCATTGTCTGATCAGACCACATTCATCAATGAGCGAACACATCCCTCAGTTCTCTGGTGTTCTTGACCACACATTTATGGACTTAGTAAGGGGTAGTCCAACCTCTCTGTAGACTAGTGAATTCTAGAAAGTTGTTATGTTAGTACCTGAGAAGTTTCCATAAGAACGAATAACTGGAACATTTAAGAACTGAATGCAGAACATTTTACATGAGTTCTGACCTGAATAGGGTAAAGCTGAGTGCACTTGTTTTCTAGGGTCTCAGTGTTACTGCACTGAAACCCTGACATTTTTGTTTGAAGGTTGATTTCATTTGCTATTTCTTCCAACTTTATATTTAACTCACTGAAATGTTCAACTGGTGTACTTTGAAGTCGACTTCAGCTCCTTTCTATACTTTTTAAAAATTTAATAATGTCCACATAACTGGGATGAACTGTCCTGCTCCTGTAGAGACTGCATATAGGAATATGAGGTTTCTTATTGTGCACAGTGAACTAGTGCCTCCTTAAACAAATTCTTACAAGAATTTAAGAACAAAGTTACTGGGGTGGCTCAGTCGGTTAAGCCACTGACTTTGGCTCAGGGTTCATGAGTTTGAGCCTCACATCAGGCTCTGCACTGACAGTGCTGAGCTTGCTTGGGACCCTCTATCCATCTCTCTCTGTCCCTCCCCTATTCTCTCACTCCCTCTCTCTCAAAATAAATTTAAAAAAACTTAAAAAAAAAAAAAAGAAGAAGAACGGAGTTATCACCATCATGAGTGTGTGTGAAGCAGCTTATCACATTGCCATTTTGGTGAAAGAGGGCATCCAGGTTCTGGACCAGCCTTTTGATGATGGTGTACCACCATCCAGCCAGATTTTTGATAAGTAGTTGAAACTCGTAAAAAAGAAATTTCCTGAAAATCCTGAATCTTGTATGGTAGTTCACAGTGCTGCGGGTCTTGGGAGAACTTCCGTGCTTGTTGCCTGAGCATTAAATGAAGGTGGAATAAAATATGAAGGTGCAGTAAAATTCACAAAGCAAAAGCAATGTGGAGATTTTAACAGTGAGAAGAAACTTTTATATCTGGAGAATTATCGTCCTACATTGTACCTGCACCTCAGAAATGCCAGTTACAACTCTAGCATTCAATGAATGGGTGCTGCCTGATGCTATGGCCTTGGATGTGAAACTTTAGACAGACCCTCAGTTTATTTATTTATTTTTATATTAGCCAATATGGGCCCTTGGTGAACCTATGTCAAATGAAGCTTCCATAAGAACATTGAAAAACAGTTTTAGCAGGCCACAAACTTGCCAGAATTAGAGCCACTGCATTTTTTATGTTATTTTCACACTTAGTAAAAGATTCTAGCTCTTCAATATTTAAAATGTGTTTTCCATCTGTATCAATTGTATCTTATCAACATACAAGAAATTTAGAGTAATGAGGTATGAAAATACCCAGTGCAATACTTGTATATCTCTAGTCTTAAGAAGTCCTTCGGTGATTTATTCCTTCAGTCACTTCACACATTGAAGGTAGGACCTGTATGGGTCACCTGCTCACTTATATTTAGATCTTCCACATTCAAACCGATATAGAGTTTGTACAACCATTACTTCTGTTGAATTCATACAAAGTCTTAGGTGAATTTTAATTTGTTTCTATAAATTTAATTTTTCTTCTACTACAGTTATACTCACACAACTATAGAAGTATATATCACATAAGGGGCACCTGTGTGGCTTAGTCGGTTAAGCGTCCAACTTTCGCTTAGGTCATGATCTCGCGGTTCGTGGGTTCGAGCCCTGCATCAGGCTCTGTGCTGACTGCCAGCTCAGAGCCTGGAGCCTGTTTCAGAGTCTGTGACTCCCTCTCTCTCTGACCCTTCCTTGCTCACGCTGTCTCTCTCTCTCTCTCTCCTAGAAATAAATAAAACATTAAAAAAAATTTTTTTAAAGTATATATCACATGAGCATTGCTACTAAAATTACAAAAAGAAAGATGATCGATACTGAAGTCGTATATTCTTTTTCTGATCGGTTAGTATTTTAGAAAATAATTATATTGAATTATAAGATGACAATGAAATTTAATCTCTTCAATTTTATATTCAGAAATTGGAATACTTTTTGGGGTGCCTGGGTGGCTCAGTCAGTTAAGCATCTGACTTTGACTCAGATCATGATCTCATGGTTCATGAATTCAAGCCCTGCATCAGGTTTTGTTCTGAAAACTCGGAGCCTGGAGCCTGCTTTGGATTCTGTGTCTCCCTCTCTCTCTGCCTCACCACCACTCATGCTCTGTCTCTGTCTCTCAAAAATAAATAAATGTTAAAATATTAAAAAAAAGAAAGATGTATACTTTTCTGATCAAGTCTTTAGCTATTATTTTATCTTGATACAATTCTTGTTATGTTTAAGATTATTTTTAAGTATCAGCAAATTTAGAGCAAATAATTCTCTTTCTGTCTCTTTCTCTCTCTCATGGACACTGCTTACTCCCTTAAAACATTTTTGCCAAGTCATAATATCATTGTGGTCTACATTTAAACTGATAGATGGTTTTATTCTAGTGCTCTATGTGTGTGTGTGTGTGTGTGTGTATAAATATGCATATATACCTATATAATGTACTGTAACACAAAGACAAGTTCAATGTTTTGAAAGACAAGTTCAATGTTTTGTTTTATTTTTGAACTACACAAGGATTGCCTGTTTATAATACATGAGCTGTAGAGCTTGAAAATGTCTTACAGAAAGCATTACCTTGAGGAACATAAACTGTTCTACTGCTTCTTTCACAGATGTAAATGCTGTGATAAAAGCCAGCAATTATCTTTCTTTAATAACAGCTGTAAAGGGGCTTTTTGTTACCATGTTGGTGCTTACTAAGTTGATCTTTGTTTTATGAAGTACCAAAATATGAATATCTTAATGCCTCTCCATATTGGATTGTCATAAAATGACAGGTCTAGAAGTAGTTCTTCCTAAGGAAAGGTTAAATAAAATTTTTGTAACTATCAATTTATAGAATTGTAATTCTATATGTAATAGTAATGTAATATAATGTAATAGTCATATGTAGTTTTAAAAAGTTTATTGGTATTTCCTGAAGTTTTCTTTATTGAAAACTTGGTCACAATGATTGAATGAGCAAAGATAATGGTTATACCATGCAATATCGATTTCCTGTTATTGCAAGTAACATACTTAAACAGAAGGAGAATGTGTAAGCACCATCACTGTGAAACTGTTTACTGATTTATGGTCTGAGTTTACACAAACTGAGATGGACCTGTCTATAAAGGGTAAGCCACCTTGCCTCTGTATCTATAGTGTATGCTTTATTTGCATTTACTATTCAAAGTACAAGTTAACATAAAGCCCTGAGAAACCATCATATTAAATTCCAATTAATGAAGTTGATTTATAGCCCTCCCTTTGGGCTCTCAGGTTTTTGTTAAGGATTATTTTTTTTCCTAATAACCTTATTGAAATACAATTCATATATCAAACAACTCATATATTTAATGTTAGTCGTTTGGGGTGCCTGGGTGGTTCAATTGGTTGAGCATCCAACTTTGGCTCTGGTCATTAGCTCTCGGTTCATGAGTTTGAGCCCTGCAATGGGCTCTGTGCTGACAGCTCAGAGCCTGGAGCCTGCTTCAGATTCTACGTTTCCCTCTCTCTCTGCCCCTCCCCCACTCATGCTCTGTCTCTGTCTCTGTCTCTCTCAAATAAAATAAACATTAAAAAAATTTAATGTGTTGGGGCGCCTGGGTGGCTCAGTTGGTTGGGTGTCAGACTTCAGCTCAGGTCATGGTCTCATGGTTTGTGGGTTCAAGCCCCTCATCGGGCTCCATGCTGACAGCCAGCTCAGAGCCTAGAGCCTGCTTCAGATTCTGTGTCTCCCTCTCTCTCTGCTCCTCCCCTGCTCACGCTGTTTCTCTCTGTGTCTCAATAATGAATAACATTTTAAAAAATGTTTTAAATTTAAGGTGTACAGTTCAATGGTTTTTGGTATATTCACAGAATTGTACACTCATCACAATAAATTTCAAGACATTTTCGTCACCTCAAAAAGAGGGGCGCCTGGGTGGCTTAGTCGGTTAAGCGTCCGACTTTCGCTTGGGTCATGATCTCGCGGTTCGTGGGTTCGAGCCCCGCGTCGGGCTCTGTGCTGGCTGCCAGCTCGGAGCCTGGAACCTGTTTCAGAGTCTGTCTCCCTCTCTCTCTGACCCTCCCCTGTTCACGCTGTCTCTCTCTCTCCTAGAAATAAATAAAAAAACATTAAAAAAATAAATTAAAAAAAAAAAAGAAAACCTATACTATTTACCTATTATCCCTTAGTGCCCCAACCAGAAGCAGCCATCATTTTACTTCTATCTCTGTATATTTGCTAGTCTAGGTCTTTCACATACAAGAAATCATACAGCATGTGGCCTTTGGTGACTGGCTTTTTTCACTTGGCCTAGCGTTTGCAACATTTATCCATTTTGTAGCATCTATCAGTACTTCATTCCTTCTCATATCCAAATACTATTCCATTGTATGAATATACCACATTTTTGTTAGCCTGTTTGTCAGCTGATGAATACTGGGTTGTTTTTACCTTTTGGCTGTTTTGCACAATGATTCTTGAACAATTATGTACAATTTTTTGTGTGGATAGGTATTTTCATTTTTCTACAATATAAACCTAGGAATGAAAATGCTGGTAACTCTATGTCTACCTTTTTGAGGACATTGCTTTCCAAAGTGGCCACATCACTTTGCATTACCCCTAGCTGTGAATGAGGATTTCAGTTTCTCTACATCCTCACCAGTCTTTGTTACTATCTGACTTTTTCTTTATAGTCATCCTACTGGGTATGAAGCGTCTCACTGGTTTCTAAGGACTAATAATATTGAGAATCTTTTCATGGCTTGTTGATCATTTCTATATCTTCTTTGGAAAAAAATGTCTTCAGATTCTTTGTCCTTCTTTTATTTGGGTCATTTGTCTTTTTTATTATTGAATCCTAAGAATTATTTAAATATTTTTACTTAAACATTGTTTTTTGCCTAACAGATCTTATCTTTATAATTTTCCAGCTTTGTTGAGATATGATTGATGAATAAAACCTGTATATATTTAAATTGTTTTTATTTTTAAATAAAACTTTATTTTTAAAGTATACAATGTGATGATTTAATATAATACAAGTATACTTATGCATGTATACATATATATGTATACACCCATTCCGTGGATGAGTTGTTTAATATATGAATTACATTTCAAGAAAGCTATTAGAAAGAACTAATCCTTAAAAAAACCCAGAGCCTCGGGGCGCCTGGGTAGCTTAGTCGGTTAAGCGTCCAACTTTCGCTTAGGTCATGATCTCGCGGTTCGTGGGTTCGAGCCCCGCGTCGGGCTCTGTGCTGACTGCCAGCTCAGAGCCTGGAGCCTGTTTCGGAGTCTGTGACTCCTTCTCTCTCTGACCCTCTCCTGCTCACGCTATCTCTCTCTCTCTCCTAGAAATAAATAAAAAACATTAAGAAAAAAACACAAAAAACAAAAAACCCAGAGCCCCAAAAGAGGGATATACCTCAACTTTGTTAATTTGAATCAATATGGTGATTTCTTCAGGCTTGATATACATATACATTGTGAAATCATTACCACAATCAAGTTGATTAACACATCTATCACCTCACAGTTATCTTTTGTGTATGTGTGTGTGTGGTGAGAGCACTTAAGATTTACTCTTCTAGCGAGTTTCCGGTATACACTACAGTACTATGATCACCATGCTGTCCATTAGATCCCCAGCATATATTTGTTTTATAACTGAAAGTTTGTAGCCTTTACCAACATTTCCACATTTTCCCCACCCTCAGTCTTGGCAACCTTCATTCTAATGTCTGCTTTTGTTTGATTTTTTTAGATTCTACACATAAGTGAGATTATACAGTATTTGTCATTCTGTGTCTGGCTTATTTAACTTAGCATAATGTCCTCTGGCATGATATTGTGTTTTATATTAAGAAATATATCTATTTAGTTTTTATCCCCTTTCTGGCACAGGACTTGTAAAACTTTTGGAATTTCCTAAGTGAGGAGAGCTTTCGAGGTGTCTTTTGTTATGTTAATGAGGTGACAATTGGAAAGTACCTAAGGATGAGGGCTGGTTGCCCTTGGAGCCAAATTTGTGTTTAATGGGCTGGAGGGAAGACAATTTGAGATTGAGTTTAAACACCAATGGTCAATAATTTAATTAATTGTGCATGCGTTTGTGTGTGTATTTGTATGATGAAGTCTCTATAAAAACCCAAAAGGGCAGGGTTTGGGAGCTTCTGGATTGGTGACCACATGGAGGTGCCGAGAAGAGTGGTGCCTGGAGGGAGCATGGGAGGTCCATGCCCTTTCTCCATGCCTTGTCCTGTGCATCTCTTCCATCTGGCTGTTCCTGAGTTCTAGCCTTTTCTAACACACTGGTCATCTAGTAAGTAAAATGTTGCCTGAGTTCACTCTAGCAAATTAACCAAACCCAAGGAAGAAGGGGTCATGGGAAACTCTGATTTATACCAAGCTGGTTAGGAGCACAAGTGAAAACCTGAGGCTTATGACTGCCGTCTAAAGTGTGTATGTGTGTAGTCTTGTGGGACAGAGCCCTTTACCTGTTGAATTTGATGCTACCTTTGTGTAGTTAATGTTAGAATTGAGCTGAATTCCTGGACACCCTGCTGCTATCTGCGAATTGTTTGGTGAGGTGGGGAAGCCTTCACACAACATGTTGGAATTTGGTCCAGGAACTCAAAAGACCTAGGTAATTGCCTGCTGCCACAAATGGCAATTTAGATCCTAGGCACAAGTCCCTTATCTGATATAGGATATCCAAATGTTTTCTTCCATTTGTAAGTTGTCTATTTGTGTTCTTTATAATGTTGTTTACTATTTTTAATCTTTATGAATTCCAATTTATCTATTTTTTGTGTTGATGCTTTTGCTTTTGGTATGATAATCTAACAATCTATTGCCAAATTCAAGGTTACCAAGATTTGCCTATATGTTTTCTTTTTTGAGTTTTATAGTTTTGACTTTTGCATTTATGTTGTTGATAATTTTTATTTTTTTTGTATATCATTTGAGGAAAGAGTGTAGCTTCATTGTTTTCTGTTTTCCTAACCAGTTGTCCCAGAAACATTTGTTGAAAAGGCTATTCTTTCTCCTTTGAATGATCTTGGCATCTTTACTGGAAAACATAGTTACTATTAGTGAACATATTTTACTCAACATGTAGTGAATCTATTATTGCTATTTTTATTAAATAAGTAATTACACAATTTCTCAGTTTTTATTTTTATATCAATAATGATAGATATAACATATAAACAAAATATCTTGTAGGTATCTTGTAATCTTGAGGGTAAAGAGGTCCTGAGAATAAAATGGTTAAGAACTGTTGGTTCACACTATGGCAGAGATGGCAGGTTCTGGAACCAACAGCTGCAGCAATGGTTTTCAGATTATGGCAGAGGTGATGTGGTTTGAAAACTGACAGAGATCTGGATCTGTAGACTCCTTCTTTGAGAGGCAATTTCCTAATTCTGAATGACAGTTCTTGACAGGTTCAGAGGCCTCTTTGTTGGTCCATTTTTGTTCATGGCTCTGAGGTTCAACCATTTTATATTTTTCAACCTGGCCAATTATTCAGTGATACATTTAACACAGTGCAATTAACCTCTTCTAAAAGAGCTAGAATGGATTCTATTCTCTGGCAAAGAACTAGGAACCACATAAAAGTAGCAGCAGATTTTCAAATAAACCAAATATAAATTCTAAAACCAAATCAGACTCCAAGAACCTTGGAGAGAAAAAAAAGTACAGAAGAGAGAGTAAGGGTAAGATAAATGGGGTATAGTAAGAACTTCCAACATTATTTTAATTAGAGTTCCAGAAGTAGGAAAATAAATGTTAGACCAAAAGAACATTTGAAGAGATAATGGCAGACAATATTAAAAATCGATTAAAAAAATTCCTAAAAAGTCCAAGTAGCATATATACATTGATTAGACAGGATATTAACAGAAACAATGGAAACTTGAACACAGTGAAATGACACATTCAGATAGGTTTATAAAAGTATCCTACTAAGATTTTACCTTGTATTTCTCTGAAGAACAATGATATTCAGAAACTTTATATACTTACTGGCTTTTTGGGCCTCTTCTATGAAGTGCCTTTTCAAGTCTTTTGTTCATTTCTAAAGTTAGGTTTACTTTCATATACTTATTGATTTGAGGAGGAATTGCAGAATACACAGTCTTCTCAAGCATGCATTGAAAATTTATCAAAGTTGGCCATATAGTGGATGGTGAAGCAAATCTCAAGGAATCTCAAGGAACTGAAAGGATTCAGAACTTCTTTCTCTCTCTTTTCTCTATATAGCTGTCTTAAAAATCAATATAAAAAGATAAGTAATCCTTGCACTATTTGAGATAAAATTTAATTATAAATTATATAAGAGAGGTGCCTGGATGGCTTAGTCGGTTGAGGGTCTGACTTCGGCTCAGGTCATGATCCCACAGTTTTTGAGTTCCAGCTCTGCATCAGACTCACTGTGTCAGCCTGTCAGTGCAGAGCCCGCTTTGGATCCTCTGTCCCCTTCTCTCTTTGCCCCTCCCCAGCTTGTGCCCTCCCTCTCAAAAAATAAATAAAACATAAAAAAAGTTAAAAAAAAAAAGGATTTAAAATTACTCATTAGGTCAAAAGCAAGATTTACAATAGATATTACCATTTCAGTGATAATGAATTATAGTGCTAATGATTATTGTAATGAAATTACAGGGAAAATACATCATTGCCAAGAACAGTAAACTCCAAAGTAGAACAACAAAATAATAATAATATACAATGAGAGATAATCCTTTAAGCCAGAATTGGTGGACCATCTCAGAGAGCTAATCAGAAAAATGAAAAGATAAGACAGAATAACTATAAGCCGTAAAGATAGAAGCATTTTTACTAATTCAGCAGATATAAAAAGAGATCATGAAATGATAATACAAACAACTCTATCTTGGTGCATTTGAGCCGCTATACAGAATACTATAGACTGGATGGCTTACAACGGTGCTATAATAACAAGACGCCATAGACTAAGTGACTTATAAACAACAGAAATTTATTTCTTACAATTCTGGAGACTGGGAAGTCCAAGATCAAGGTGCTGGAATATTCAGTGTCTGGTGAGAGTCTGCTTCCTGGTTTACAGATAATTTTCTTTTCTCTGTGTCCTCACAGGGTTGAAAGAGGTAGGGGAACTCTCTGGCCTTTTCTTATAAGGACTCTAATTCCATTCATGAGGTCTGTACCCTCAGACCTAATCACCTTCCAAAGGCCCCATCGCCTAACATTGGGAACTAGGTTTCAATATGAATTTAGGGGACCCCCAAACTCTATACCATGAAACTGAGAAACTTTTATGAAGTTGCCAAATTACAAAACAAAAACAAAAAACTTGATTGAATAGTTATATAACTATTAAATAAATTAAATAAATTATTAAAATTATTTTCCAAAGGAAACTTCTATTTGGCTTCACTGGAGAATTATAACAAACATTTGAAGAAAAAAGTCAAACCAATTTAAAAAGATCTTCTGTCCAGGAAACAGACATAGTTGGAACAATCTCCACTATCATGGAAAATAATACTTTTCTGTAAGCAGAGGGAATTTTCTTGTCTTTCTCCCAGCTCATCTAAAAAGGTTGGGGTAACTCCATTTTTCTTGAAGTATTGCTTCACTGACATTCTCTTCTATAGCATGACTTAGAAAATATTATCCATTACCTTCTAAATGCCCATCGAGAGATAATTTGGGACACTTTGGAGAAATAAGAAAATGAGGAAACAGCTTATGCTCTTTTTTATCCTTTATTCAATCCAGCCTTATTTTTTTTCCTTTGGCTCAGATTTACTATTGAGGATTTTTTTGTACTGTATGTAGTGCTAACAATTGTACACTCATTCTGTAATGCCAGGGCAATATAAATGTATTGAAATATTAATTTCAATTTACTTTCCATTCCCTAGTCAAATTCAGCCAACAAAATATTGAACCCACTAAGAAAAACAATATTCTAAATCATTTTTGCTTTGGATATTCTTATATAAGAAATGGGAAAAAATAAAATAACCTGATAATTTAGAAATGTATGCCCAGGATTCCTAATCTGACAGGATCGTTTTGTCCTTTTTTTAAAGCCATTGCGATTTAAGTAGTAAAATTTAATAATGAACATAAAACGGTTTTCATAGTTATCTGAGGAAATAGTTGTAGCTAATAAGGGACTGACATGAAAAGAGTTGATTGCTATTTGCCAGTATAACCAATGATAAACACAGTGAGCTCTTCAAGTACCTGCTAGTACTAATCTCACAGGCTCTGGCAATGAAATTCTTATAATGGTGAATAGCCATTGTTAATGAAAATGAAGATTATACGGTAGCTTCAACAAGGGAACTATTTATATAACAGAAAGATCAACTTTAATCTAGTCAATGAACACCAAGGGTGAGGGAAGAGTGAAGGGATAGAGACTGGTTTATTACAATAAATTATTTGGCTTCTCAGATCAAAGATTGTGTTATGAAGTTTTGGCCTGTGTAGACTACCATGGATGCAAACAAAAAACAAACTGATAAGGAACAGGAAACTAACTCTATTTCTATTAAAATTAAGCCTTAAAAATAGTATGCAGATATACACTTTTAAAATTATACATGATTGTTGGGCCAATGGCTTGATTTTGGAATCCAGTCACAATCAGAATAGAATCCTTTCAAAAGATTTCATATACAGTTATTCTAGTGTGTGAAATATAAAATTAGGAAAACATGGTATTTTAGTGGATATCCACAATAGAAAGTGTAAAGCAACTCTAAGGACTGGGATGAGTGATATTGAATGAGTCGTAAATTCAATAATTTGTTATTTAATTAAGCAGCTTTATTTTTGTTAGTATATTAACATGGGTACTTGTTCTTCAGGATTAAGATTCAAATGTAACTTATTTTGAAATAGCAATTTTGGCATATTGTGCATCAAGAGGCCACAGAGTTTTGCTTTATTCTTAGTTTTAGATTCTGATATAAATTAATATTAACAGATCTTATACAATGAAAAATCATACATAGAGTCATACTATGCAGTACATCTATAAATGATGTGTTCTTAATCACTCTATATTTTACTGGTCTTTATTTAACTGTATCATTATATAGCTAATGACTTCTTAAGTTTTTTAATAATATGTTGAACTGTTGAATATGCCCAGAATGACAGAAACTCAAATGAGAAACATAATATGTTTAATGTACAATTAAGAATTCATTTTATTGCGGGGCGCCTGGGTGGCTTAGTCGGTTAAGCGTCCGACTTTCGCCTAGGTCATGATCTCGCGGTTCGTGGGTTCGAGCCCCGCGTCGGGCTCTGTGCTGACTGCCAGCTCAGAGCCTGGAGCCTGTTTCAGTCTGTGACTCCCTCTCTCTCTGACCCTCCCCTGCTCATGCTGTCTCTCCCTCTCTCTCCTAGAAATAAATTAAAAAAAAAAAATTCATTTTATTGCTAGAGTCTTTGATCATATAGAATTAATTGAAAATGCAGAACAAGAAAGTGAATTTAAGATTGAAATCCACAAAAACTGTTATTAGGAAGTTACTATAACACAGTAGGTGCTGAGTAAATATCCGTCGTTTGAACCAATTGTATGTACAATCAAATTAAAACTCTAATACTTTTATTGATTTTGCCCATTACATTTGATAAAAATTATTTTTTACATAATAGAATAATTCAAATAATTTATAGCTGCCAAATATATACCCATAAATATGTATAACTTAATATTTAAAATCAAAATTCTATAAACAGTTTATAAACAGTTAAGAATTGGTGTCCTCTTTTCACATTAAAACATCTTTCTTTGAAAAGCTACTAATCCTTTTATACTTTCTCCAAGTAATTGGTTATAAAGAAAGATTTAAAATGTAAATCTCAAATACCTGACATTCCAGACCATGTAAGAACATGTGCCATAACCTGAGACTGAAAAGTTCATAAGAATTACAAAGAATGAAATATATAACCTGAAGTATAATTTGCAGAAGGTATAATGTATTAAAAATCTAGAAGGTTGCTTGACTGAGCATTCTTCCAGACTGAATATGGGTTGGCAATGGGTCAGCTTCTGGTAATTCAACTGAGACTTCAATCCTATTACAAGTTTACTTATGGATCTCAGCTCTGGGATTTATCCAAAAGCACAAATCACAAACTAGAATAACTCCAGGTAAAAATAACCTATAATGTCACTGAGCCTGATCCTGTAAACTGCTTTGGAAAACCATCCCTAAAATCTTTGTATGAGCCCAAGTGAAGGTATTTTATACTCTGCCGCCATGTGCGAATTTCACTGCTCTTTTCCCAGGATGATTTTATACATTTCCTATTGCAAAAAATGGGCCTTGGTTAGTATTGTGCCTAGATCCATAATTCAGTTACAAAATCCAGATTCATATACATTCTTCCATTGTTGATCCATATTGATGCTTTAGGAATAAAAATTTCTGGGAATTGAAATAAAATAAAACCCTTGATTTACCACTTTATAAGTGGACTTATGGTTATAGCAGGAAGTGACAGTTCTTTGAAATATAATACTGCATATATAAACAAATATTTATTGAGCAAATACTATGTTCTAGGTATTCTCCTAGATACTGATTTTAGTACTCTCCTTCAATCAAAAATATGTTATTTGAAACACATTAGGTGCCAGACATTCCCATAGGGTCAGAGGTTTAAATGGTGAATAAAAATTAGCTTAATTACTGCCTTAACAGGGAAAAGTTTCAGTACCAGAGGAGAAAACAATTTTAAAAAAGCAACATTTGATAAATGTTATGGCAGAGAAGTATGGATGTTCCAGGGGTACATAAGAAGGACACTCATTTTGACTTGGAGGGGGTGGGGAAATCTTTTCAGAGGAATGTGACATCAGTACTGAACCTGAAATGTGAGAAGGATAGTGTTCAAGGAAGAGAAAAATCATATTTGAAGAGTGTGTTCAAGTATTTATAAAATTTTTACTCACATATAAAGATGGGATATTGGATTCATGAAGAGCATAAAAATTTATATTCTATTTTCATATTCATATACCATCTGCATGATGTCTATATATACCATTTATCTCCTGAGGGGGAAATACCATAGTTTAATATATGTTATTTGCTAATGCAATAGAAAATATGCTCTCACATTTGTATTAATAGATAAAATAATGGTCAATTCGATGATGCAAATGATAGATACTGATATACACATATACATATTTGTAGATAGAAATGTGAATCAAGGGACGCCTGAGTGACTCAGTTGGTTGGGTGTCCAACTTTGGCTCAGGTCACGATCTCATGACTTGTGAGTTCGAGCCCTGCTTCAGATTCTGTGTCTCCATCTTTGCCACTCCCCTGCTCATGTGCTCTCTCTCTCTCTCTCTCTCTCTCTCTCTTTCAAGAATAAACAATACATTTAAAAAATAAAAAAAAAAGAAATGTGAATCAAGTTAAAATCTCAAGATTAAACAACTAGAACTTTTTGTCCCATTGGCCATATTCTTCTTTAATAAAATGCATGATTTTTCTTTTATGACCAGAATATGTGGCTCAACTGTTTAAAGAAAAGTTGTAACTAATTTTCGCAGATGTTTTTGGCTTTTTTTTTTTTTTGCTCCCCAGAGGTTATTAAGACTAGTTAGGAGACAGCTTAAAGAAATCTTACAGTACAGATGTTCCAGAGGGATGTAGAATATGTGTGCACTGTTTTTTACTTGTCATAAACATCCTGGCTAAGTCTAAAGCAGCAATGTGCAAGCAAATGAATGTAACTTCCTTCTTCCCTTCCTTTGTCTTTCCCCATGGGAATGTTCAACCCTTCCTTATATATGGTAATATTAAATGAAAAATATGAAAATGTGACTGAGTACTTTTCAGATGATAAAAACTGAATAAATGCACCAAGGCAATAATAGAGTATAAAATAGTATAGCTGAATGAGATAGATAACATGATGACTTTTATTAGCCAGTGCATAAACCAGGTTTACTGATTTCCTTCATACTGAAAGCTAAAGCCTTTCTCCAACAGATTTCTACAGCCATCGTGGTTTGTATATTGATAGTTTATGCAAAACCCAAATTACTCAATGCCTTTATCTAGTCAATCATGTATGCAGTGTTTCTATAGTAACTATTATATGTATTAGCACTTTGTATGATTTTAAAATATATTTTTAAAATAAACCCATCGAAACCTCTTCAGAAGACTACAATGATTTCAAAAAAAGAATGTGTTTTTGAGGCCTTTGCTTGCTTCTTGTAGCAGAGATGGTTCTCCTTCCAGTGGAATTCACACACCACTTTCTTGCAACATGAGGCGGTGACCATTTTCTTCTTACAAGGTGGGGCCAAGTATAGTGCCATTGTCTCAGCATGTGAAAATTGACGTGATAGGATTTTATGCTTTGGCTGTCATGGTCTATATACACGGAATATTTTTTCATTGTGGTTTATGATATCAAATTGTCATTCTTGTAATATAAGATTAAACGAAAAGTATTGTATCTTAATTATTTGATCTGAGTATACCACATATTAATAGTTGTGGAAATAACCTTAAAAGGCTATTGTAATTCAAAATATCTGGGGGCATTTTTATTTATTTTTTTTTAAATATAATTTATTGTCAAATTGGTTTCCATACAATACCCAGTGCTCATCCCAAAAGTGCCCTCTTCACTGCCCATCACCCAGTTTCCCCTCTACCCCACCTGCATCAGCCCCCAGTTGGTTCTCACTATTTTTTTTTTTTACAAATAGTTTATTGTCAAATTAGTTTCCACATAACACTCAGTGCTCATCCCCATAAGTGTCCTCCTCTATACCCCTTTTTTACTATGATATGTCATGCAGAAGATCGATTCAAGTTACGTCTGAGGGGAGTCCTCTGAGCCTCTTGTATTTCCACATTTACTTCCTTCCCCAGGTCGGGGAAGTTCTCTGCTATAATTTGTTCCAGGACTCCTTCAGCACCTTTCCCTCTCTCTTCCTCTTATGGGATTCCTATGATACGGATATTGTTGCATTTGATAGTATCGCTGAGCTCTCGAATTCTTCTTTCCTGTTCCTGGATCAGTTTGTCTCTTTTTTTGTCAGCTTCTTGTTTTTCTAGAATGGTGTCTTCCAGATCACTTATTCTCCTTTCTGCCTCTTCAATCCATGCATTGGAGGCCTTTAATTTATTATATATCTCATTTGTCACATTTTTTAATTCTTCATGCCTATTTTTATTTTCCATTCTGTCTGTAGCCATAGTTTCTTTGATGTCCCCTATGTTTTTTTCAAGCCCAGCTATTAATTTTACCATTATTATTCTAAAATCTTGTTCACTTATGCTGCTGATATCTGTTTTGAGCAGTTCATTAGCTGTCATTTCTTCTTGGAGTTTCTTTGGAGGAGAGGTCTTTCATTTCATCATTTTAGTTAGCTTTCTGGCTCTTGTTGGTTTTAAAGACCTGTTATGCTCTCTGTTTCTATGAGCGCTGCTATATCCAAGAAGACTCTTTGACTGTCCAGGGCCTATCCTTTCAGAGAGTGTTTTTTGAATGGTATCCCTTGGTCTCTCTTGTTGGGACCTTGGTTATTTTATTTTCCTATTCGTAGTGATATTTGGGACTCTCCACCTTGTATACTCTAGCTTGTTTCTTGAGGTAGTAGCCCTGGAAAAGAAAACAGACAGACAAACACACAGGGAGCAGGAGCACACAAACGCACAGGCTATTTCAACTAACATGCAAAGCGAGAGCGAAAATGAAAAGTTAAGAGAAAAGATGGAGCAGAGAGGGCGAATAATATGGAGTATAAAGCACATAAAAGGGTCAAAAAAGGGGAAAAGAAAAGGAAAATAGAAGATAACTGATGGACAAAGAACGGTTTAAAGCATATACCTGGATTTCCCAGCTACAGTTAAATAGCCGTGTATATGAAGTGCTGGCTGAAGAGCATAGAGAAAGAGAGAGAAGGCAGGGCTGGATGAGGCAGAATTGGAAATAGAATGAACAGGCAGAAGGGATAAGGAGCTTTTTTCAAAGAGGTAAAGGATAGAATGTGGTTAGATAGGTGAGAGAAGGATGCTGGAATTATCCAGAGAAACTATATAGTCTAATTACTCCTGAGGGAAAGAGCTGAAAATGTCGGTAGGTGTAGAATTTACATTTACAGAATGGACTCGTTGTGATTGTTTAAGCAAGCTGGCAACCAGAGTTAGTCAGGTCAGTGTTCTGGGGAAAAAAGAGAGAAAAGAGAAAGAAGAAGAAAAAAAGAAAGAGGGAAAAAAAGGAAAAAGAAAGAAAGAAAAAAAGAAAAAACAAAAAAAGGAAAAAAAAAGGGAGGAGGGCACCTCTCAGGCAGGGATGGGCGTGGCGTGATCCAATGCCTCAGGCGGGAGCTCTGCCTTGGCGGTTGTGGGGAGGAGAGTGACGGTGCTCCAGTCCCTTCTTGACCCAGGAGCTGCACCTCGCTCTTTTGGGGGTGTAAACTCCCCGTACCGGGGGCGCAGCCGAAGTTGGTTGCACTCTTCAACCCAGGGCAGTTCCAATCTCCAAATCCCAGTCTGCGCGCCCTGCTGAAGTTGCCTTAGACACAGCTTCCCAGGCAACCCCCTCGGGCAATTCCAGGCCCCCTGCCGAGCTCTGGGGGCGGAGTCAGAATCGCTGCTTCCTTCTCTGGGTCCGGCTGGCGGGCATGGGCGGGGCTTGCCTGCTGGGTGCTCTGAGCCCGAGCCCGCTGGAGTGAGGAAAACTGGGTCCCTCTATGGCTCGTCGCCCGAAACACGAACTCACAGGCTAATATCCCAGTTTTTAGTTCTCTGCCTTCCCTCTGGAGTTCCAGCCAGCCAGGAGCGCGGACGCCGGGTGTCCACGTGGCTCTTTCAGGGTCCCCAGCCGCCCGGGAGCTACAATGGCGGCAGGCGCGCCACCACTCTGAAGTCCTGCCTCCAGGAACCAGCACAAAGAAGCAGTTTGTGTGCTCAGCTCCCCCCAGGACCAGTTGGTGCGAGGGGACCTGGTGTGCAGGTATTTGGCAAGTACGGTCTTTCTATGCACCGAGCGGAGGTTTTTCTCCCCCGAGCGGAGGTTTTTCTGTTTCGGACTCTCTCCTTTTCCCCTCTCACTCCTCTTAGAGGGTAGAGGGGGATCGCCTCCCACCCTGGAGTCTCCGATCCCGGCCCGATTTTATCTTCCCCATTTCGCACTCACGTTAGAAGGCTTTCTCAGTGGATTCTGCGTCCTTTTTCTCCCAATCTCTCAGGTTTTGTAAGGTTTCCAATGGCTTCAGATCTTTTCTGTGTGATGTATGGGCGCGAGTGCAAGTACGGAGCTCCTTACTTCTCCGCCATCTTGCCTCTGGGGGTATTTTTAACTAATAATCAAGAAGCATTACTTTTTTCATCCACATCTCTAAAGCGGTAAGTAGGTACTATTTATAAATCGGTGCACGAAAAGGTCAAATTTCTGAGAGATAAGATCTCAGTCAAGAAGGTTTTAAAATTTTTCTGAATAATTTCACATGACAATCAGGTATTATCAGCTCTGGTTTCCAGCCCTTCTTAACTGTTGTACTAGTTCAATGATCCAAACAAGGCTTCAAAACTTGTAACCCCCTGTGACTTCCCTCTTCTACCTCTTAGGGCAGTTATTAGGAGGTTTGCCTGTGGTTAAGCACTATGAAAATTAACAAGTGACCTCTTCTCTCCCTTGAAGTGGACTATCTTCTTTTCACTCCAAAATGCTTGACGATGTTGACATATAATTTTATCTTTTTCTCTTTCTCATTTTGGATACTGGTCAGGAAGTTTCTACTACTTACCAAAAAAGATATTTCAAAGTAGCAAGCCAGAAGAGTTTCTGAGGACACACCACTGAACACAAAGAACATCTCTTGCTGCTTTGCATTTCCTTGTTAATAACTTTAATAAATTATCCTGTACACCGGTATGACTTAACCCTGCTCTCTGAGTAATAGGCTAGCAACTCCATGTATTCACAGAGCCAGTGGAAAAGAAAGGTCCTATTCTATTTCCAAAATCTCAGCTGCACGTCAAAGAAGATATTTTTAAAGATTTTCCTTAATAACTTGGTCAACAATGTTAGTCAACCTCATGACAGACAATGAGAGTTCATTCATTCATCTATTTATTCAGTAGATAATTAACATTTGCATAATATAAAAAAACTCAATATTTTAAAGATGGATGATAAAGGTTCTGCCTTCTATGAGCTCTGGGTATGGTATCACTGTGATCTAATTATTAAAAAAATCATTATTTTACCCATAATGAGGCTTGTGTTTACACAGAGATCTACAAACTTTAGCCTTGGCTATTTTCTTTGACCAATATTTGGATCACAGTTTGGACTTTATTCATTCATTAAACAACTGAAATTATCAAGATCTTGTTAATATTCTGTACATTGGGGTTACAGACAAGAGATGCTTGTCACAAGATTTCACAAATGTACATAAAGTATAGAAGTATTCAAAACATTATATATATGTATATATACTTGTATATATGCATTCATGTATGTATACAGTAAATCATCCTGTGATAAAAAGGTGTTAGCAGTGGGTTAGCAATCAACTATGGTTGAAAGAATCCTGATTGAGTGGTTTTCTTATAAGGTGTAAATAGCCAGAGAACTTTAATATAATGCGGCTAGATAAAAGAGTGTTACGGTCACATGGAGGAAGATAAAGATGCAGATGTAAGGGGCACATCATGAGAGACCTTGTGTAACAAAACCAAGAGGTTTCTTCTGAAGGATTTTAAGAGAGAAGAGAAGCTGCCTTTTGTTACTCTGTGGATGAGGATTGCTAAGCGGCGACAGCGAACAGTTAGGAAAAGCATTACTGTAACTCTGGGAAATTATGACTGCTTAAATAAAGCAGCGACAAAGGGGACACCACAGTGTGGATAGCTCTGTGTTCTAGAAGATTCAAAGCATAGTGATATACATTTGTCTCTCATCTGTTTTGTCCCACTTTATTGCTTGTACTTTTTGGGAGCAACTCCCAAATAAAGTACCTGCAACAACCAAGTCCTTGTCTCAGAATCTGATTTTGAGGAAACCCACAGGTGCTGCCTTGTCATTCTTCATATCTCATACTTCCTCACTGACCAAGAACTTGCTGATGATCTCATTTAATTTCACAGCAAAAAGTAAAGCGATCTGGGTAATACCACTAGTAATATACATATACACCACCCTTCTCACTTTTTAAATTATGTAGTCTATCTTTTTGCCTTTATGAGTGATGGAATCTGTTCTATCTAGTGCCAGCTCCCCTATTTAACCACTGAAACCCATTTTCTCTTGTCTGTTTAAGGACTTTGCTCTTGGAATTATCTCCTACTCTTTATGCACCATTATTTGTAATTCCCTATATTATCATTACTGTTAAAGCATCTGGGATAGGTTTTATCTAGTGGGGAAGAAAGAAAACCTTCCTTGGCTTTGCATCTTCAGCTATATACCTTTCTCTAAAAAGTTATCTGTGCTTGCTCTCTTCATTTTCTCACTTCCATTCATTCTAGAACACATTCCTAACAGACTTAGATGCCCACTATGCTAAAGAAAGCACTTTAAATTACCCAATGACTTACACATTACCAAAGTCAAAGCAGAAAGTTCTCATTGCATCCAAACCTTCTGTAGTTTCTGACATTTAATCACTTTTTCTTCATAGCACTTACTAACATTTGACTTTTTATTGGTATATATTTATTTAATTTCTGTTCTCCCATGGAAGGTAGGCTCAATGAGGGCAGGAACTAGGTACTTTTTTTTTTTTTTTTTTTTTTAGCAAGAGAGAGCACGAGCATGGGAAAAAGGCCAGAGAAAGAGAGAGAGAGAGAGAGAGAATCTTAAGCAAATTCCATAGGACTCGATCCCACGACCCTGAGATCATGACCTGAGCTGAATGTTCAACCAACTGAACTAGCTAGGTGCCCCAGGAACTATGTATTTTTTCAGTAGTTACTATTTAATCCCTAGTTCTTAGGACAGAGCCTGGTAACATTACTGAATAAATTGCTAAAGAAATGGTACAGAAAGCTAAAAAAAAAAATGCTAACTTTGCTTACTTCATGATGAAGAAAAAAATCACGTGTCATTTGAGACAGTAAACGCAAATGTAAGAAAGTGACACCGCCTTAATCTTTAAGCAAACTGAATTTCTTTACATATTAAACAAAACATGAGATATTTTTCAGATTTGGATATTATAAAAGGAAATGCCATTTTAAAGGACTTTCAGATAAAGACTGGCCAGACCTGACGTGGGAGACATTAATGTGACTGCTAATGGATCCTAACAGGAGATTTCAGTATGATAAAGAAGAGCATATTACTAAAGTCACTATCATGACTACCATCATTTTAAGTTGATGAGGCTGGAAAGAATAACCCGTACCACAGGCCAATCTATAGAAAAGCCCAAACACAATGGGCCAATTGATAGGATTTCTACAAAAGAAATAAAGCAAACTGTATGTTTATTTTAATATGTATTTAGATCTACTATTTGAATTGTTTTTGTGGCTGACTGGTTTGTACAAGATTCAAGGAATAGCAGCGTAGATTCATTTGCCTGTCTTCCGAAATATATCTTTAGCAAGTATGCATTTTTAAAAAGTTAGCAAAAAGGATGAAGTGTTAACTTATATGGAATGTTCATAATTTGAAGTCAACCAGTATTTGGAAGTCTGCCAAGGTTTCTAGCTACGATCTGAATAAAACCAAAAGGCAAGAGAGCCATGCATTTCATATCAAGTCCCGACAAAATTTGTCTCATAATTTTCGTTTTTCTCAATCAGCTGCTAAAGGCACTCATTTTCATCTTCTTGATTAGATACCGTTGTGACTGATTACTGGCTTTAATAGTTCTGTTTAATGGAACATTGTCATTTGCTTTTCTGTGATTACCTTATAATACCACATATCACCATTAGGTTTTTTCTATTTCTTTTCACAAATTGTCAGTTCCTTTATTTATTTCTAGTTTCTCCTCTATTTTCCGGTTCAACCTCCAAGCCTCTCATTTCTGCCAAACCAGTCAGGGTGCTAAAGTAATCCCAGATTCAGCGTCCCCTTATCATTTACTTAAGCTTATGTTAAGTCCAGCTGGGCCATAAAACCTTCTACGAATCTATAGGAGCAACAAGATACATGCCTTTCTTTAAGCAATTCATAAGCTTTACTACCATTTAACTATTGAAAAATAGTGAAAAGAGCGAAACAATGTTATTTCTCCTAGATGCTGAGATTTTTTTTCTATTCATGGTAATAATAATCACTCACAGTATTTATGCTGTTAGTAGGATCTATAGTTAGGATTAGTGGATAGGATTGATATCGTTTCCTTTTTTGGGAGGAGAAAATGCATGTCTTAAGGATTATAGAACAAAGTCCTTTTACTTACTAATAGTACAGTCTTCCCACCAGACAATATTAATACTTGAAAGAACTATAAATAATAGCTTTTTTCGAATCACTGAAATTATTATTATTTTTTTAAATTTTTATTTATTTCTAGGAGAGAGAGAGAGAGACAGAGTGAGCAGGGGAGGGTCAGAGAGGGAGACAGACTCTGCAGGCTCAGGGTCTCTGAGCTGGCAGTCAGCACAGAGCCCGACGCGGGGCTCGAATCCACGAACCGCGAGATCATGACCTAAGCGAAAGTCGGACGCTCAACCGACTAAGCCACCCAGGCGCCCCAAATCACTGAAATTATTTTTGATATTTCCTGAGACTATGCTGTATGCATGATACCACAGGACTTTTATGATACATAGTTATAGTTTTTTATTGTTAAATATTATTTCTATAAAAAATTCTCACCTAAGTAATGTTAAACAGTCACATGTTGATGACATTTTGTTTCTAATTGTAAAAATTACATCCTGAATATATTTGAGCCTTATTAGGGATTTCATATTCCATGGCTTTGCAGTCTTCAGTTAAAATTCAAATATCTAATAACTGTGCCTCTTTTTCCAAATTGAACTCTTTCACTGATATTTATATAGCAAATATCATTTTATAGAAAATGCAAACTTAAAGTACATTTACCTCTTATAATGAAAACCTCTACATGGTCTGTAATATGATGTGAATATATTTTTTATAATGACTTACAGGGTTTAAAACTCATTTATAGATTGTCCTGCTCCCCATGATCAAGTCTGATTCTCACAGCAATCCTTATGGATAGGTAAGCAAATATTACCAAAGTTTTAAACGTGAACGCACTAAAGTTCTGAAAGGTTAGGTAACTTGCCTCAGGTTACAGAACCGGCACAGAAATACGAAAAATGAAAACCACATTTCTGTCCCATAAGTGCAATGCTCTTTCAGTGCAGAACTAACTTTGAAGTGCTGGAAGGGATTTCCATGTTACTTAATTCCATATTTCTAGCTTCACAGATGAGTAATGTCGATGCATATGAGATAGATGTGTTGCCCTTTCCCTCTCTCAGCATCTCCATATATTAAAATAAATCATTTGGAAGCTTATTTTCCCCCTCTGGATATTATTAATGTTCACAAGTTTTCTTAAACTTATTTGTTTATGTTTTTGGACTCAATAATGTTAAATCTTATTTTCCTCATTCTTCTCCTTCCAATTTTTCTTCTTTGTTGTCATCACTGTTTTCCTCATATTTCTCTTCATCTTCCACTATACCTCATAATATTCTTTGTAATTGAGATCTAGTTCATCCTTGGCTGCTATCTGAAACATCAACTGTACAATGTTTCTTTCTTTCTTTCTTTCTTTCTTTCTTTCTTTCTTTCTTTCTTTCTTTCTCTCTCTCTCTCTCTCTCTCTCTCTCTCTCTCTCTCTCTCTCTCTCTCTCGACAAAGACACAGAGAAAGACACACAAAGAGAGACAAGAGGGGAAGGAACAGAGGGAGAAGGTAAGAGAGAATCACAAGCAGGCTCTACACCCGGCAAGGAACCCATCACAGGATTTGTTCTCACTACCCTGAGACCATGACCTGAACCAAAATCAAGACGCAGACACTCAATGGCTGAGCCACCCAGGCACCCCTGTTTCTTTTATTAAATCTGTTAGGCTTGAATTGTTTCTTTTATATATATATATATTTTTTTAATTTCTGAGAGAGAGAGACAGCATGAGCAGGGGAGGGTCAGAGAGAGATGGAGATAGAATCTGAATCTGAAACAGGCCCCAGACTCTGAACTAGCTGTCAGCACAGAGCCCAACCCGGGGCTCGAGCCCACAAACTGTGAGATCATGACCTAAGCTGAAGTTGGACACTTAACTGACTAAGCCACCCAGGCGTCTCAAGTTTGAATTGTTTCTTAAGCTTCCTTCTTAAACTAATTTTAATTTGGTCATGAAAAAAAAAAGTATTTTTTTAAAAAGAAAAATGACTGGTGACATTTTACTTTAACAAATCAAAGTTTTCATCAAAGTTTAACATACATACAAGGAAGTACACAAGTCACAATTTATAGATTGATTAATTTTCACAAATAACACCCATGTGACTAGCATGCAGAGGAAGGAATTTAACATCATTAGAAATGATGGGATTTTATTTGGGATTATATTGAATTTATGACTCAATGTGGGGAAATTAAAAATATTTAATTCTTCTAATCCATAAAAGTATACCATTCCAATTGTTCACGTCTTCATTATATCTCTCAACAATTTCCCACAGTTTACAGTGTATAGATCTTGCACACCTTTCATTAAACTTACACTTTGGAGTTTGATGTTCTTTGATGTGGTTTTAAATGTTATTTTTACAGTAATGCAATTTTTTTAGTTACTTGTTTGAGGCATTTAGGATTACACTTGAGTTTTTTTTTTTTCTTGTGCCCAGTAATCTTGTTAAATTGACTAATTTATTCTAACACACTATCTATAGATTACTCTTAAATCATGTAATTACATAGGGGTGCCTGGTTGGCTCAGTCGGTTAAGCGTCTGACTTTGGCTCAGGTTATGATCTCAGGGTTCATGTGTTTGAGCCCTGCATTGGGCTCTGTGCTGACAGCTCGGAGCCTGGAGCTTGCTTCGATTCTATCTCCCTCTCTCTGTGCTCCTCCCCAACCCCCACTTGTGCTGTGTCTCTATGTCTCAAAAATAAATAAACATTAAAAAACTGTTTTCTTTTTTTAAATCACATTAACTACATAAGCATGCAACCTCTGAATATGGCAATTGCCTTCCTTCCTTTCCAACCATTATGCCTTTGTTTTTATCTTTTTCATGCATTATTGCCCTGGCTAGGGCATCCGTAAAATGTTGAGTAAAACTGATGATAATAAGCAGACTTGTCTAATTCGTCACCTCAAGGAGGTAAGTTTTCAGTATTTCACTGAAAACTAGTTATCTATCACTGAAAACTAGTAGTTATCATATTTGTTTCAGTTTGCTAAGTTTGTTTTTTTAATCATGTCTGGTAAATTTTGTCGAATGGCATTACTGTGTACTTTGCAATAATCATCTGATTTTATTCCTTTGTTCTGTTAACCTTGTTTGATTTCCAAATGATACAAAACATGATTTTATTCTTGGATTAAACATTATTTGCTCATGTGTATTGCAGTTGATATATCTTGGGCTTAGTTTGTCAAGTACCCCATTTCTTTTGCATTTGTTCATGAAAGAGAAACCTTTGATTTTACTTTCCTATAATATCTTTGTCAGCTTGGTGCAACATTTTAAATGGGTCAAATTAAACCTTACTGGAAGTTTTTTACTGTTTTCATTTCCCGGAAGAGGTTGTGCAAGACTGGTGTTATTTCTTTCTCATTTACGTGAAAAAGTTCACAAATTCAGGTACCAGTATCAGGAAATGAAATTCATTTACAGGAAGATTTGTCTTTACAGACTCAATTTTTAAAATTAATTTATGATTAACAAGATTTTCTTTCCTAAGTTTTCTTTTGTTAAGTGTGTTTTTCTTGGAATTTTGTCATTTCATTTCATGTCAAATTTATTGGATACAACTGCTTATAATTCCATGTCCATGCCTATAGAATCTGTAGTGATGGCCACCCTTATGTTCTTTATATGGATTATGTGTGTCTTCTTTTTTTTCTATATTGATCTTCCTAGGTGTTTATCAATGTCATTAGCCTTTACAAAAAAGAAAACTTTTGGTTTTGTTTATATTCTCTTTGCATCTTTTAAAATTCATTAAATTTTGTTTGTAATTTTATTGTTTTCTTTTATTTACTTCATTTTCCATTACCATTTTTTCCTAAAGTCTTGTTAGAAAGAATCAGACCCTGAATTTTCCAACATGTTCTCTTATGTATTTAATGTAGGAAAATATGTTTAGATTGCATGTGTTGGTCCTCCCTATACATGAGAAAATGTTTATTGAGGTATAATTGATATACAATAAGCCATACAACTTTAAAATGTACGATGTGATCTGATTTGTATATGTGTATATATTCATGAAACAAGATAATGAACATATCTGTTACCTGCCAAAATTTCCATAAGAAGCTGTACAATCACCTCTTCTGACTCACCCCATGGCCTCCTGTCTAGGCAATGAATATTTTTATACAAATACATGTATGGACATATGCTTTAATCACATCTTATGTAAGATAAAGTAAATTAATTTTTCTAAATAATCAAATCATTTTATGGTCTTCCAATAGTATGTGAAAGTCACAGGAGCTCTACACCCTTGGCATCCATTGGAATGGTTAGTATTTGTAATTGTGGCCCTTCTAGTAGGTATGCAGGAGTATCTTAGTGTCACTCTAAGTTGTCTGGGTGTAACTAAGTCCTTGACTAAGTCCTTGATCTTTGTGTTCCAGACATCCACCATAAATGGAGAAAAGGTAATATAGACCTGATGTTAATCCTTTCTTTTCCATTCATTTTTGCATGTGTGGTTGTTTTTTTATTGCAAACTAGGTTTTTTGTATGAAATACCATGGGAGCATTTTATTTTGCTTTTGAGGAGCAGTTAGTGTGGGGGCAAATCATCTTTTAGCAGTGAAGGATTCAGTCCTTTCGAAGCCGGGCATAAGGTTCTGTGAGTTTTGTATTTCTGGTTTGTGTTACATTTAGGGCCTATATTCTCAGAGATGCCAAATGATTTGTTGGATTGTTTTCCAGAGCCTTTCCTCCCTGGTGTATAGTCAAGTCCAATCTGTGTTCCCTGGGCCAGTGAGTCAGCTGGAAGACTCACTCGATCAGCTGCATAACTTTTCAGCTACAACTTTGTGCTTTGCACAAACGACTTAAGGAGGAAAAGCGGTACCACTTTGGGTCTCACCACTTGGGCTTCTCTTTCTGAAATCCCATCTCTTCCTTGGTTCTTTCGCACCTTTAAATAAGATCTGTAAGATCTAGCTTTTCTAGTTTTTCTCAGCAGTGTGGTTGGGCTGAAATGGCTGTTCTGCCATTACCGCAAGCAGACATTCTCTACAAATACTATTTTTCTAAAAAAATATGTATTAGTTTGTAATAGCTTTGCATCCTAAAGCCAATTAATGCAAACTAGATATTAAGGTGAACAAATTCCTTAAAGGCACCTTCAAGGCAATTGGTTTCTTTCTTTCTTTTTCTTTTTTTGATGATCAATCCTTTTTCACATCCTTTGCTTAATTTCCCTCTATCTAAAGTTTTTGCTAAATCCTTAAATGTTTTCTCAGTTCCCAGTGTGTGCCAACTATGGTCAGTCTGTTGGAGGAACATTATTGGGTTACCTCCTAATGTGGAAAAAGTCAGGTAAAGGAGATATATTAGAGAAGACATGGGCTAAGACAACTATGTACATGTTCTTATACTCACATGAATTAATGACACCCTATCATATATTAAGTCTCAAAATACATATTAAGGATTTCAATAAAGTTTTACCCATCAAATTACAATCTCTGACCAAATCAGTCTGCCTATCTATTTATTTATTTATTTATTTTTTATTTCTAGGAGAGAGCGAGAGAGAGAGGCAGCATGAGCAGGGGAGGGTCAGAGAGAGAGGGAGTCACAGACTGAAACAGGCTCCAGGCTCTGAGCTGGCAGTCAGCACAGGGCCCGATGCGGGGCTCGAACCCACGAACCGCGAGATCATGACCTAAGCGAAAGTCGGACGCTTAACCGACTAAGCCACCCAGGCGCCCCTGCCTATTTATATATCTGCCAAAAACAACTAAATATGTGTCATTTGAAAATAAATGAACCAAGGGCACCTGAGTGACTCAGTTGATTGAGTATCCAACTCTTGATTTCAGTTCAGGTGAGGATCCCAGGGATTGAGCCTCTTTGAGCTGAGTGTGGAGCCTGCTTAAGATCCTCTCTCTTCCCTCTGACTCTCTCCCCTGCTTGTGCTTTCTCAAATAATAAAAATGAAAAGAAAAGAAATGAACTAGGATTGTACACATTAATGTGGATGGATCTCACAAATACTGAGCCAAAAAAACATTGTCAGTGGCATAATACGTACTCATTTATGTATTCTAGCTGCTTGACCAATAGAGGCCAACTAGGTAAGTCAGACCACCCGTAAACTTGAAATGCTGGAAGAGAAAGTGAGAAAGAGATTAAAGAACTAATAAAGGGCAATGGTGTGCCAGAAATTTTACAAAGTGAACAACCCTAGATTTCAGCTGAGCATTTGTAGCCCTTTCTGCTTAAGGTTCAGGTACCTTACTTAGAGGCAAAACAATGTACAGAGCTTCCAAAAAAACCTCAACAGTCCACAGGGTAACCCAGATTTCAGGATTTGCTAATCAGCATCTATGTGGTGGATGGCAGAACAGGAGGAGGCTGTAAATTCTGCTGGGTTTGGATAGAATACTGAAGACTGGTTTGAGAGCAACAGTGAATCTGAAATTGACAAGCTCTCACCAGGCTCAATTTTGAATCGTTTGAATCTTTGTTTGGATTAATTACATCTGAAAATGATAGTGCTGGTAGTTGCTCAGACAGAGTGAAATTAAATTTGAATGATCTCTCTGATTTTAATATATAGTTTATGGCATACAGTTAAAAATAAGGAGGAGAAAGAGGAGAAAGGAACATGAGACAAAAATGTAGTTTTGACAACAGATCATGGAAATAGAAACACAAGGTAACCAAATAAAACCTCTGTCGACCATGCATTAAAATGCCTAACATGTTCAAATAAATAAAAAAAAATTAAGAATTTTAGCAGAGAATTGAAAATTATTTAAAAATAAGATTTCGTTTCATGTATTTTGAGGTAAAAAGCCCATCCACATCTCCAATTATACTGTTTCTTGAAGTCAGCTTTGTTGGCATTAATGTACCAAATCAAGCTTTCTTATGCTTAATTATACATGGCATATTATTTTTATATTATTACTTTCATGCTAACTGTGACTTGCAGTTCAAATTACTTCACATGTAAACACATAATTGGGACTTGCTGTTTTTCTAGTCTGAAAAACACCATTTTATTAGAGTGATTAGGTCTTTCTAAATTTAATATTAATTCAGTTTGTTTTGAAGTTGACCAACTTGCCCTTCATTTTCTGTTTTCTCACTTCTTTTATTTCTCTGTTCCTCTGTGCCAACTTCTGTTATTGAATTTTTAAAAATTTTCAATTTAAATTCCTCTTGTGAATTTTATCTGTAGCAGTTTAAAAAAAAGGGTTAAAGAAAACATTCTTTAACAGTTTTTCCTTCAAGAGATGGGTTTTATGGCTCCTCCCAGGATTCTGAGCCAAGCTCAGCGAAACTTTGTTACCAATGCAAGGCAACGGTCGTGATGCTGCATTAAATTCCTGGGCTGAAATGGCAGCCGTATGACATTACTAATTGCCACCAGCAGAGGGCGCCATCTCGGTCCTCCTCCTACCGCTCTTCACGCATTTCCGCTATTCTCAGTTTCCGTCAAGTACCCTGACCTTTCAACCCCTAGAACTTCCGTTAGCCGCGTAAATTAGAGGGTGCACCAACGCCGTAGATTTGGTTGCGTGGTCGTGTCTTAATTCACTTTCGGTTTCGAAAGATAATTTTGTTGGATATGGAATATTATCGACAATTCATTGTTTATTTCAGAATTGAAAAGATTCTGTTCTGTTATCTCCGGTTCTGTACGGATTCCGTTAAGAAGGATCGTGGCTCCTGCTTAGGTAATTTATCTTCTTAGAGGTTTCGACTTTGTACGCTTTGTTAATATTCTTTATATTTCATATAACTGCCTAACACATAACTTACTACTAAGATATTTTAAAATTTAGGTTTCTATTTTGTCAGTCTAAAATTCCTCACTTGTATAAATAAAAGGATAATTTATTGGATTGACGACAGCACAGAAAACGAAAGTAAAAAAGCTGAAAAATAACAAAAGACAAAACATCTTTTTCATATTAAATACATACAAATATCTGCATAGATTATATGCAAACTAAAACAATTTCAGCACATTTATCAGCAAAATAGCAAAATGCTTTGTCACTATTATTCTGATACTAACCCTGAACTAGATGAGAAACTGTGAGGCTCTTAATAAAAAGTGAGGAAATGGCACATATTACCTAGAGCAAAATATTTTTATCTACTGTAATTATATAGTGTGTAATAAAATCCTGCTTTGGAAAACACACTCTGTTGGTGAAATGATTTATATAGACAACATATCAGAACTAATTCAGTAGCAGGGGCTATGTAGAATGTGAGTGAAAGTAACAAGCTTATGCATACACATATATACACCTACTTAATATATAATAATTTTGGTATTCAGATAATTCTGAAAGTGTGTATTCTAAAATTTTATTAATAAAATGCATATGTGCTATGTATAAAATAAGTATTAATTGGCAGTTACTGTACAATAAGCTTAATACTTAGTGGAGATTCAGTAAATACCAAGATATAAACTTTTCTATATGTTGATATCAGAATTTTGAAGCAGTTTTGAAAGTTAATTTACTATTTTTACTGATATTTTAAGTTTGCCTCCTCTTTTCTACAGTAATTGCCTTACTGTGACAGAAGTTGTCAAATATTCGTAAAAAATATAGCTATAAAAAGGTAAAATGGCTATTTTCAAAAGGCTATGATGTGTTCATACTATAAAGGCACTGCAGATTTTACATCCAGACAGATTGTAAATAATTGTAGGAGGGATTTCCAGGACATATTTTTAATTAAAAAGCAAAAAAATTATAGTTTATTTCACGTGTTCATATCAGTAGATTAATTATGTAAATGCATAGTTGTATGTATAGTTGTTAAACTACACTCTTCACTGTTTATTCTAGTTACTTCTGTGAAAGAATATGTACCTGCATTTTTTGGAAATTTTACGCTGAATGCACACCGTATTTTTAATCAGTAGAATAAAATAAACTGTCAAATGATAGCATATTGCTAATGATTTCTTATGAAGCATCTACTTTTTTTTGTTTTTAAAGGTTGCATAGGACAGTACAAAGTTATGCTTAAAGCAAGAGTTAGAACAGAGCTACTAGATAAGAAAGAAAGAAGAAATACAGAAAATTTACATGGAGAAAAAATTTAACTTAGTTGTGAACCGTTTATAAGAAGGTGACCTGTAATTTCAAGTGTAGTGTAGGATTTCGTGTTCAGGGGGGTTTGTTGCCATGATATCAGAAAAAATGACAACAGTAATTAGGGTTAAAATCCTCTCAACTTTTATCTGATCAATGTATGGAAAAAAGCTTAAAACTATAATCTTCCTGTATAGGGTTTTCATATGATTCTGGTGTGTACAAATGTTTACTGAGAATTACTATTCTCAGAAAAGCATGCTTTGATTTAACTGTATAGGATCCAGCAATATTGCTAACTGCAGTTATTTTTTCTAATTCATTACGTGGAGATTGTTTTTAGATATTCTGGAAACATAAACATACAGTCCATGAATAAAGATGGGTTCGTTTATTTCTTTCCAATCATTTATGCGTTGGTTACTTAAAAAGAGTGTCATATGAATCTTTAAATTGTCTTGATTTTAGAGTTCAGTACCAATTTATGTAAATGTAACATCACAAGAGTATGAATTTTGCTCCTTTGTTAAATATTTTGTTTAAATATTCTTATTTGAGAACTCAAATTGATTGTGTATAATTTAGTTTTGCCCTTTAGTTTTCTTAAGTATATTATATATTTAGTTAAAAGCAAAAAGCTGAGGCTTACAGTTTAATTTTGTAAGTTATGTACTCTACATCAAAAATACTATTTATCATTTTTACTTCCAGGAATCGGCTTTTTATAACGAAGAGAAAAAGTAGTCTTTTCCACATATCCACATATTTTTCCTGTACACTGCTGTTCTCTCCTTTCTAGTTTCCATCAGGATTTTTTTTCCATTTGGCCTGAACGGCTTTCTCTAGCATTATGGATTATTTTTTTGGACAGGGACAAATTGGCTCAAGTCTGTTTATGTGTCTGTGTCTTGTTTCACTCTGTTTGGAAGGATGGTTTGGTGGATAAAGAATTCTGGGTTGATAGTTTTATTTTTTTTTCTTTCAGAATTGGAAACATACTGCTCCATTTTTGCCATTTCTTCAAGGATTCTTTTGAGAACACAGCCATCATTTAAATCATCGTTCTTGGTAGGTAAGGTGCTTTATTTTTCAGAAGTTTTTGCTGGTATGCATTTGTATACATCACTAGTATCTGTGTATTTCACATAGATGTCTAATAGATACTGATAAAATGTTTAAAAAAATTAATAGCTATTTTGTCAATCCAAATTTTTCCATTTAGGAAAATAAAGATCATTTATTAGATTGACAATAACAACAAAACAAAAGCCAACAACAAAAAAGCTCATGTGAAAAAATATTTTACAAAAGCCAAGTATCCAATTTTTATTTCTCATTAAAATACATAAAAATATCTTCACATATTAGATATAAATTAAAATGAGTTTTGTAAATTCCCATGCAAAATATAAAAAAAGCGCCATTTTCATTTCTAATTTGTTGTTAATATTGACATGTATGAGAAATTGTATGAGGCCAAATAAAACTCTGGATAAACAATGAAATCATATGTACTATTTAAGGCAAAATATTTGCATTATAGTAATTATATAATATATAATAATATTCCATTTGGCAGATATAATCTTTATTTGAAACAATTATATAAATGCATACTAGAATAAATTCTTAACAGGCAACGTATATGTAAGTAAAAATAACAAGGCTATATGTGTATCTATACTATTAACATGGGATAATTTTGGTATTTCAAATATTTATGAGACGATAGACTGTTTAATGAATGGAATAGTAAAATAATCAAGCAATTCTGGAAATAAATGAAGACTGTTCCCAGGTGGACAAAAAAAAACGGTGCTTGTTCAAAGCTTGCCATAGCGAGGGAGTCATTCAACATCGCTTACATTTGGCAGAGACTCAAAGGCAGGCAGGGTAGGGTGAAAGTGGACGTTGGGGAGAAAGGGAAGACCCCAGGTGTGTTCTGATTGGAGGTTGTTGGCTTGATGAAGGCAAAGACAGGCCAACTACAAGTGGTATATTGTGTATGTTTGGTTGCGGGTTCATAGCTGGCTTCTTGTTCATCCTAAATTGGAGGTAGGGACAGAAAGTAAGGTTGTTGGCAGAGTGGGAAAGGGAAAGTACAGTAAGAAAAATAGAAAGAACCTTTGTAGAAAGAATAACTTGTGATCCACGTAAAAACAAAAGCTCAAAGGTGATCTTTGACTTGTCAGTGAGATCACTGAACTCGAGGCCATAAGTAAACTTGTCATAAAGAATACTCTTTTCATTTTTCCTTTGGATTAAATGTCAAGTGTAATAACAATTTTATTTTGTAGTCTGGTGTGTTTATTACCGTGACATTAGAAAAAAATGAAAGCAGTAATCAGAATTATAATGACTAAAGGATTATTTGGTATTTATATTGAGAAAACCTTAAAAAAAAATAGACTTCATCCTGTAGGGTTTCATGCCATTTCTTAAATTATGTAAGGAAAATTTAGGAAGAAGTGCTGTTCTCAGAAAAACGTGTTTGTGTTTAACTGTATGGTATCCATTAATCTTGAGAAATCTGCTTATTAATTGTAATATATTCCCTAGAGATTGCTTTTAACAGTAGCAATTTATGGATTAGATTAGAGTATGTTACTGAAGGTAACTTTTATGGTAATTAGTATAGAAACATAAACGTGTAATTTGTAAAAAAAAAAAAAAAGGCAAATTAATTTCTTACTTTCAAGTATTATTTCTTTCTTTTATCTTTTTCTTGGATTATTATGCTAGCTAAGACCTCCTTAAAATGTTGAATAGAACTGATGACAATAGTCATTCTTTTTTGAGTCCTTTTCTCAGGGAGAGGGTTTCAGCATTTCACCAGCAGCTAAGATACTTGCTATAGCTTTCCAAGTATTTTTTAAAATCAATAAACGAGTGGTATATTATGCCAATTGGTTTCTCCGTATACACTGTGATAGTGACATAATTTTATTCCTTTGTTGGCCAGAATGGTTTGATTTCAGAATAATCACACAGTACTCTTTTCTTGGATGAAACCCCATTTGTTCACAGGTTATTGTAATTGAAATACCTTTGGCTTCTGTTTGCAAGGCAAATTTTTACATTTTATTTATTTGGTTGCTGTGTTTTGTCAAGAGGCATACAAACTTTTGATAGGCCTTATATATAATGTCCTTATTGGTAGAAACTTGATAAGGTTCTCCTAAAACATTTGAGAATGTTATGACTGTTAGAAATCTATGGAAGAGTTTGTGCGCCTTTGATGTTTATCTTTGTTAAATACATGGAAAAGGTCAGAAATTGAGACATCAGGGCATCAAATTCATTTGTAGGGAGGTTCTCGATATGGATGCATTTTATGCAGTAAATACAGAATTTTTGAGGTCTTCTGGTTTACCTATTTGTTACGTTTTTCTTGTTTGTGATTTCTTGTAATATGAAATTTATTGGCATGAATTTGATTATAACAGAATGTATGCATATCTAGGATCTAAAGTGATAGTCACCTCTATGTTCTTTCTGTTGATAATGTGTGTCTTCTTGTAGTTACATTGTCATGGTCATTTTCTTCTTTTTCCTTCTCTAGTTCTTTCCTTCTACCTCTTCTTCCTCTCCAGCTGCCTCTTCGTCTCTATGTCCTTCTTCCTTCTTATATTTGATTGGTCTTGCCAGGGATTATCAGGGTTTTTTTAACCTTCAAAAAAAAAACACCTCTTGAGTATTGTGGACCATTTAATTATTTTTTCAGTTTGATTAAGTGATCATAATTTTAATGTTTCTGGCTTTGGTTTACATTTTTTTTAAATGTTTTTTTATTTTTGTGTGAGAGATAAAGAAAGACCTAGAGCATGAGGGAGGAGGGGCACAGAGAGAGGGAGACACTGAATCTGAAACAGGCTTCAGGCTCTGAGCTTTCAGCACAGAGCCCAATATAGGGCTCACACTCAACAGCTGTGAGATCATGATGACCTGAGATGAAGTAAGATGCTTAACTGACTGAGCCACCCAGATGCCTCCAGGCTTTGATTTATATTCCTGCTTTATTTTCAAATTTTGTGAAATATATTATCTAATTTTACATTTTTAAGATTTATTCTTTTGCATTAATGGTATAAATTTTCCCTTAGACACATGTTTTGAGCCATCTCTACAGCTTTTAATAGCTTCACTGAGTTATAATAGATTTAAAATATACTGCACAATTTTGAAATAAACTGTGTGTTTTGAGACAAATATACTCTTTTGAGATATATTTATGTACCCATCACTGCAGTTAAGCTAATGTAAATACCCATCCCCTCTCACCCAGCTTCCTTGTTCACCATTGCATTTTCCCTCCCTGTTCCTGCCCAAGCTGTCCCCCCACTCATATGCTATGAATGCTCTTAAAGAGGTCTTGCTGTGAACATATACTTTTCTTTTTGTTTGTTGGGGGAAAAAAAAACATCAATAAAGGAAAGGCTGGAACTCATAAGAACTCTATATTTAATTTTTTCTAGTATGTGTCAGGGTGTCCTACAGTGCGATCATACTATTTTACATGCTGCCAGCAGTGATGTGTTGCATTATTCTGCATCTGCCTGCATTTGTTATGGCTAGGATTTACAGTCGGAGTCCTTCTAATCACTGTACAGTAGAATCTCACTGTCAGGGTCGCTCTGAATTGCATGGGTGTGACCAGTTCTTAGCTCTTTATGTCCGAAGTGTCCAGTAAATGGAGAAAATGGGTTACATTTTCTGAACCTAACTCTTTCCTCTGTATTACATTTTGCGCATACAGTTATTTTGTATTGGGTGCTAGATTTTTGGTATGAAATACTGTAGAGATAATTGGAGGTTCTGGGTGATTCTATTTTTGTTCTGGAAGCATTTTCTTTTTGTTTTGGAGGTCAGAGAGGGGCAGTTCATCTTATCTAAATCAGTAAGTGAGTCCCTTTGAAGCTATATGTAATATTTTGTAAGTTATTTTCTATTTCTGGTTAATATTGACACTAAGAACTTAGCCCATCAAGGATGCCAAATCAGTCCTTGGGTTATAGATCTTTTCTGCTATTGGCCATTGGGTCATTCATGGCCATTGGGCCACAAACCCAGTTTTTGTCTACTGGGTTGGTGAGATTATTGGAAGCCCGGGTCAGCTGCTTAACTTTCAGAGTTAAAACTATCTTCTTGGGACTTGGGATTCTCAGTTCCCTTGAATCAGTAAAAAAGCTTTGAGGAAAAAAAGGGGCACCAAATTAGGGCCTCATCACCTTGGCTTCTTCAGATGCTTTCTTCCTTGGGTTTGCAGTGCGTCGAACAAAATGTTTAATATCTTCCAGCTTTCCTAGTTCTTCTCAGCAAAGAAAACTGGGCAGAAATGGCTGGTTTACCATCAATGGACAGAGACAGATTCATACCTGCTGCTTTTGAAATATGTTTTTGTTTCCAGCTCTTTTACCTTCTAAAGCCGTTTAATCCAATTTTTATATAAATAAGATAAAACAAATTTTATGGCATTATCTAACGAAGCAGTGGAGCTTCTTTGTCCTGACTTGTTTAATGTACTCCAGTTAAATGTTTTCATTGATTGCCTGAATGTTTCCCTACTTCTCAGCATGGGCCAGTTACAGATTAGGTGGTGAAGGTATATCATTGAGGTATAGCCTAGTGGAAAGCAAATAGATAAACAAGAGTATATTGTATAGATACGCTGTTGATATTTTGTTATGCAGCAGTAGCTATCAGAATATCACTTATGCCACTTTTTATTATGTTCAGTAGTTGCTCTAGGGACTGGTGTGTGAATTCTTTACTTGTTTTGGCCTACTTAGGATTCTCCTACATTGTGTATATGTGATTTCATAACAGTACAATCCATTTATTCTCCCTCTCGTTTGCTCTCTTTTTGTCGTATATTTTAATTAAATATTTTATTGAAACTATTCACTATAATTTATACTGGCCTTGTAATTTTGGTTAAGAGGTTAAAACGCATTCAGTTAAATAAACAAATGTTTAAAAAAAATTTTTTTAATGTTTTATTTATTTATGAGAGAGACAGAGAGAGAGAGAGAGAGAGAGAGAGAGACACAGCGTGAGCAGGGGAGGGTCAGAGAGAGAGGGAAACACAGAAATCTGAAACAGTCTCCAGGCTCTGAGCTGGCTGTCAGCACAGAGCCCGACACGGGGCTGGAACCCACGAACCGTGAGATCATGACCTGGGCTGAGATCGGACGCTTAACCGATTGAGCCACCCAGGTTCCCCAACAAATCTTAAACTTCTAGTTTGACGAATGTTTCATATGATTTCATTTACAGTGCTACTTAACATTTTTATTTTAAGAGTCATTTGGCTTTGAAATAATTGAAAATAGTGCCTTTATTATTTCTCTAAATATTTTTCCTCTCAAGATCTCTTTACTCATGCCTGTAGTTTTCTCTTTGAATCAGATGTCATTTTCCCTCGGCCTGAGGAACTTGATGTAGTTATTTACATTACAGGTTGACCAGGGACAAATTGTGTCAAATTTTTATGTGATTGTGTTGTCTTATTTCACTCTCAAGTTTGAAAGGTTAATTTTGAGGGATGTAGAATTCTAGCATGTGTATTTCTTCTTTAAGCACTGGAAAGATGCTGTTGCATTTTGTCTGATTTGCCATGGCTTTTGTTGAGAAAGAGTTCATCATTTAAATCATTATGTCTGGATATGTATGCAGTGTATCCTTATTTCCTGGAGGTTTTGGGAAGTTCTTGGAAGTTGATTGGTATGCATTTGTTCCCCTGACTGATACTTCATTTCAGTATCCAGTATATAGCTTAACAATATCATTTACAATCTTAGTACCTATTTTGTCAACCCAAAATTTTCTATTTAAGTAAATAAGATAACTGATTGGATTGATAAGAGCAAGAAAACAAAGCCAAAATAAAGAATAGCTAATGTAAAAAATATAAAAGCTCCTAAAGATAAAAAAAATAATAAGAATAAATAAAAAGCCCCAAAGTCCAATTTTTAAATTAAAATACCTAAAAGTTGGCAGAGATTATATACAAATTAAAATAATTAAAGCAAAATTATGAGCAAAATGTCAAAATAATTGTTATAATTGCTCACGTATTGCTAATGTTGACATGCATGAAATAATGCCCAAGAGCACATTAAAACCTTTGATATAAGATAGTGAAATGGCATTTGCAGTATCTTTAGTAAAATATTTTATATATACTCGAATTGTATAGTATAAAAGAGAATTCTTTTTTGGAAAACCATTTTATAGGGGAGGTGATTTGTATATAGTGCATATCAGAATCAGTTCATTAATAGGAAATATGTAGAACATAAATGACAGTAATAGGAGTTTATGTATGTACATAGGCCTTATATACAATGATTTTGGTATTCGAGTCCTAATGACATGACAGCTACAATTAAAATTGGAGTTAACAAAAATCATCAATGATATACACAAAAATAAACATGAATTGGTAATTAATATTAAATATGCTTAATACTTAGTGGAAACTAAACCAATAATACACCCTTTTTTATATTAATACCCGATGATGGAAAGAGTATAAATTAGTCCTGGGTTTTTGAAATTAATTCGCTAGTTTTCATCAATGTTTTTTTTACACTTGTCTACTTGTCTACGTTTATATAGTACTTGTCTTTCTATGACTGTATCTGACAGAGCTTATTAAGCATGTGCATAAAAGTATGATACGAAAAGGCAAAACTATTTTTGAAATAACTTACTGTGTTAATACTATGTAATTTTTACACCCAATCAGGCAGATCTTATATTACTGCAAAAGATATATCAGAGGCATGTTGCTAATGAAGAAAGCAAATTATTCTTTGTAGGTACAAGTATATAAATATATTATGTAATAATATTTCTATATATATTTGCTCACATACACACTTCACTGCCAATCAGGGTAACTTTTTTGTGAAGGGATACCTACTTCTAGTTTTGGGGTTTTTACATGAACATATGTCAAATTGATATTTAGTAGAAGAAAATCAAAGAAATATGTGTGTGGAACCGTATCACCTAATGATTTTTGGAAAGATCCATTCTTTTTTTTTTTTTTTTAGAAAAAGTACAGAATAGATAAAAAAAGTTATGTTTAAAACCAGAAATAGAACAGAGTTAGAAAAGAATAAAATCCATAAATAATTTATGTAAAGAAAATAATATAATTTAGTAAAACATTTAGAAGTAGCTTGCCTCTAATTAGTTGATGAGATCATTAACCCAGGCACTATAAGTAAAATTGGAATAATGAATGTTCTTTAAAATGTTTCACAAGGATTAAATAGCAAGTATATTGTGATGTTTATCATGTATGTGGGGGCCTCTGTTACAATGAGAGTACAAAAAATGACAACAATGATTAGAGTTATAATGACTCTGAAAATTTCTCTAATAAGTGTATAGGAAAAAATCTTGAAAATATGATGTTATGTCTTGTAGGGATTTTTTTGCTGTTTCATATGAGGTATGTAATAACAAAGTTAAGTAAGAATTGCCATTCTCAGACAAATATATTTGGTTGTAGTTCTGTGGAATTCTACATTCTTGCTAAATTCACTTATCAATTCTAATATATTATAGACTGCTTGGAAACATGCCTGGAAACATGATTGTCTGATCTGTGAATGAAGATGGTTTCTTTTCTTTTCATTCTTTTCTGTTTTTATGTATTTTCTTTATTTTGCACTTTTTTTTCCGCTGGCTATGACTGTCCTAAAATATTGAATGTTGTGGTGATAGTAGACATTCTTATGTCTTGTTATGATCTCAGGGTGAAGGTTTTCAGATTTCACTATTCATTATATTCGCTGCATTTTTCAGGGTTTTTTTTTTTTTAGATGACTACCTGGTAAATTTTGTCATACGGTTTTTCGCTGTTAGTGGTGATGATGACATAATTCTGGCCATTGATTTGTTTAAGTATGTAATTTCATTCCAAAATGTTAATCCAAAAATCGTTCATGTTTGGATTCTGCTCATTTGCTCATAAGCTTATATAGTGGCAGTATCTTTGGGTTCTCTTGTCAATCATAAGTTGTTTTTGTTTTTGTTTTCTTGCGGATGAGTGGTGTGGTTTCCTGAGGAATATAAACACTTGTTTTCACTTTCTTGTGGTATCTTTACCGTTGTGGTGTAAAGTTTATAAGGTTCACGTGAAAGAAAAATATTGGGAAGCGTTTGTACTGTTTCTCTTGTTTGAAAAGCTTGTGCCAAACTGGTGTCTTTCTTTTTTTTTTAATGCAGGGTGCATAACTTCAGGCACAAGGGCTGGAATTCATTGGAAAAATAATTTATTTTGATACAGACACAGCTTCTTTATAAGATACAGGACAGTCGAGATTTCCTAAGTTTTTTTTTTTTATTTGTTAAGCCATGTTTTCTTAGAATATTCTTATTTTGTATAATATCAAACTTATTAGCATAAATTTTCATATATAATTTTGTATGCATCTCTAGGGTATGAATTGAGGATTTCCTTTACAATGCGAATATTAATTATATCTTTTTTCCACTGAATCAGTCTGGCCAGGGGCTTATCAATTATTTTTTAAATGTTTATGAAAATAAACATGTGAAGATTTGTCCATTTTCTCTGCAATATTTAAAATGTAATTCTCATTGACCTTAATTTTATTGTTTAACTTCCTTTTGAGTTTTTCATGTTGTCCCCCTTTTTCCGTTAGAGCTCTTAGCTTATTAATCATTGTTCTTAAACATTCCTGGTCTGATAATTCTAAAATATCTGCCATACCTGAGTCTAGGTCTGATGTTTCTGATGTTCTCTCTCTTCAAATTATTATTATTATTATTTTTTGCCTTCAGCATGTCTTGTACTTTTCTGTTGAAAGGCAGACACGGTGTATTGGGTTAAAAAAAAAAAAAAAACAGCTGAGGTAAATAGACCTATAGTATAAGGTTTTATGTTTTTCTGCTTAAGAGCTAGAAGGTTTACTGTTAGCCCTAGCTGTAGGTGTCACAGACTAAAATGTCCTTTGGTGTCCTTGTTTTGTCTTCCTTGCTGTCTTTGAGTTTCCCTAGAGACTTCTTTAATGAGGTCTGGGATGTGCAGTTCTTTCCATCCTGAAGTACCCTTGGAAGTGCCTCCAGTGCTAGGCCTCCCCTTCTGGGCTTCTGCTCCAGCAAGCTGGGATTCTCCACATTCACCTGTGTCTTCAGTCTTGGGGGGACAGCATTGGGTCCTGCAAAATCCATTCTCTCATGGCTAAGAGCTGCTGATTTTCAATTTGTTCAGCTTTTTTTTTTTTTTGAGAATGAGAGTGAGGACCTTTAAGCTCCATAAAAGTCTTCAGTCTTTTATTTCTATACTTTTTTTGGTATTAAATTACTGCCTTTTAAACAAATTTTGAGCTATATTATGAAAGCATAAATTTTCAGAAGTATATTTTGCATTTATTGGTTATAAATGCACTTTTAAGATATATATTGGTATATCTTAAACTCTGCAACAGGTTCATTAGAGTATAATGGAATACAAATACATTTTACAATTTTAAACAATTTTTTAATGTATGTGTGTATATTTTACATAATATATATTTGTGAAACCATCACCAAAAGCAAGATAATGTTCCTATCCATGGCTGCACTCAAGTTTTTTGGTCAAGTTTTGTACTTCCCTTTCTTGATTGTGCCCCATGATTTTTGTTATTATAGAAACCTTTGTATGTATATTTTTATTTTCATGTATAAATGTCCAAGGAATGATATGTCTGCATTACCTGATGTGTATCTCTCATTTATTTTAGAAAATGTCAAAGTGTTTCACACCCTGGTTGCACTGTTTTATTCCGTTCACAGCGTATGAGAGTCACAGGTGTTCTACATCCTTGGACTTCTTGTGGTCATCATTTTTCATTGCAGCCCTTCTAATGGGTATATGCTAGTATCTCAGTGTGGTTTGGTTTGTGCACCAACAGTTCTGTTTCTGTTATATACATTTGGTGTCTATCCATTTACCAATACTGCATTTTCTTTTTTTTTAATGTTTATTTTTGAGAGAGAGACAGAGCATGAGCAGGGGAGGGGCAGAGAAAGAGGGAGACACAGAATCTGAAGCAGCTTCCAGGCTCTGAGCTGTCATCACAGAGCCCACAGTGGGGCTAGAACCCACAAACTGTGAGATCGTGACCTGAGCCGAAGTTGGATGTGCAACCGACTGAGCCACCCAGGCACCCACACATTTTCTTGATTACTCTAGCTATGAATACGTTTTGAAGTTGTGTATTGTGATTCTGCCAACTTTATTTTTCATTTTCAAAGTTGCTTTATCTATTCTAGTTCCTTTGTCTCTCCATATAAATATTATGATCATCCTATTACCTTAAAAAAATATTTTTATGATTTTGTTAGGAATTGTATTAAACCACTATGTTGATTTGAGGAGAAATGAAATCTTGTTATGTTCCGTCTTCCCATCCATGAACATGGCATGTCTCTGCGTTTCTTTAGATCTGCTTTGATTTTTTTATCATCATTTTAAACTTTTTAGCATAGAAGGCCATTACATGTTTGAGCTGATTTACTTCCAAATCTTCACTTTGTTTAGAAATTATAAATGTTACTGTTTTTAATATGGTGTCTTTATTATTAATTGCTACTATATGAAGATACACTTGATTTTGTATCAAATTGCTCCAGTCAATTGTATCTTCATCTAGTAGCTTGTGTCCTTGATGAACTCATTCATTACTTGTGAAAGATTTCTATTTCTTCCTTTCAGATCTATATGTCTTTTTATTATTTTGTCTTTTTTCTTTTTTTTTCCCTGACATTCCTGACTTACTTTCCAGTACTATGTTAAGTAACATTGGGGAAACCAAACATACTTGCTCTGTTCCTGAACTTACGGACAGAGCATTCAGGTTTTCATCAGTATAGGGCTTAAGTAAAATCTTATCTGTGTAAAGTTTAAAACGGTTACCTCTGTATTTTTTTGTGGGTTTTTTAAAATCCTGAATGGGTGTTGAATCTAGTTAATTGTTTTCCTTTGTAGATAGATGAGGTCGTGTTATATTTTTTCTTTAGCTTGTTAATATGATTGACTACATTGCTTGATTTTCAAATATTGAACCAACCTGATAATCCTGGAATTAAGACCACTTGGTCACGGTAGATAATCTTTTTATATATGACAGATTTCTATTTAGTAATATTTTATTAAGGATTTTGTGACTGTATTGAAGGGATATTAATCTGTTATTTTCTTTTTTTGTATATATTATATCCCAGTATATGGTCTACTTTGGTACATGCTTCATGGATTTGCAGCTGTTGAGGCGATGGCTCTATTAATTTTGATTAGATCTTCTTGGTCGATGGTGTTGTTGGGGTCTTTTTTTTATTATTGCTGATTCTAGCCAGTTATTCTATAATTGCTGTGAAAAAGCACTTAAAATTCCCAGTTATAATTACAGATTTTATATATCTTGTATGTCTCCTTTCATGTTCAACAGTTTAGATTTACATATTTTTCAGGAAAATTTTTTGGAACATACACATTTAGAATTGCTATGTCCTCTTACCAGATTGATGCTTTTATCATTCTATAATGTCCTTATCTGTCTCTGAAAATTCTGTTAGTTCTGAATTTTAGTTTATCTGGTATCAATATAATAATTTTTGCTTACTTTGATTATTACCAGGGTTCATATTTATCCATCCTTTTACTTTCAATCTGCCTTTATCATTATATTTAAAATAATGAGTTTATTGTAGACAGCAGATAGTTGAGTCATGATTTTTTAATTCACTCTGCTAAAGTCTGTCTTTTAATTTGTGTATACATACCATTGACATTTATGTTATTATCTATATGCTATAGCTTAAGTCTGCCATTTCTTTTTTGTTTGTTCTCTCTTTCTGTTTTCCTTTTTATGCCTTCCTGTGGACTTTGATGAAAGTTATTGTTTTGGCCAATTTAGGCTCCTATAACAGAATCTCATCGGCCAAGTGGCTTAACCAACAGAAACTTACTTTCACAGTTCTAGAAGGTCCAACATTAGGGTTCCAGGATGATTGGGTTCTGGTGAGAACTCTCTTCTTGGCTTTCAGATGGCTGCCTTCTCACTGTGTCCTCACATCAGTAAGAGATAGGGAGACTGATGGGGGGAGAGAGAGGGGAAGAGAGAAGGAAGGAGGGAGAAACAGAGAGAGGAAACGAAAAGGAGGGAGGGAAGAGGGAGAAAGAGACTGAAGGAGAGAGAGGGAGAAGGAGGGGGGAAGAGGAGCAGGGAGATCACAGCCGAGAGTGTGCTTCTTCTCTGGTATCTTCTTTTAAGGGCACTAATATGATGACCTTACCCTCATAACTTCATCTAAAGCGAATTATCTTCCAAAGGCCTTATCTCCAAGTACTATCACATTGGGGGTTAGGGCTTCAACATAAGAATTTTGAGAGGACACATTTCAGTCCACAGCAGTGAATCTCTACCAAGCCTCTTCTTTCACCACCCCAGCAAGGAGGGAAGAGGTACTTTATTACTTCACAGGTACAGGCAGGTTAGTCAAGGCTCTTCACATGCTATCTGTTAACCCACTGTTGGAGAGTGCTCTTCATCATCCATCAAGGATAAAAGTCCCAGCTGTCTATTGAGCCATCTCTGACAACACTGGAGGACATTTTGGGGGGATTCCTTATAGCCTGGTGAGACTGGAAGTCTAGGCTTCCCACTGGGCATTGGCTGGCATGGATAAAGAGGTGTGTGGCTGTAGTGGTGAGGCTGCTGATTAAAAGGGTTTTTTTTTGTCCTGTTAGGTTGTGCCTTTCCTAGCTCTTGGTCTATTTAAAAAAAAATTTTTTTTTTAATGTTTTATTTATTTCTAGGAGAGAGAGAGAGACAGCGTGAGCAGCGGAGGGTCAGAGAGAGAGGGAGATACAGACTCTGAAACAGGCTCCAGGCTCTGAGCTGGCAGTCAGCACAGAGCCCAACGCGGGGCTCGAACCCACGAACCGCGAGATCATGACCCAGTTTAAAGTCGGACGCTAACCGAATTGGCCACCCAGGCCCCCACCTAGCTCTTGGTCTATTAAAAGGGAGGTTTCTGTTGGGGCTTCTTTGTATCTGAACCTTGGAATTTCAAGTTGCTAGATTTTATCAGCTCTGGCATTGCAATGTATAAGCAAAACCAAAACAAAACAGAATGAAGAAAAGGAGGCAAACACTCTTGTGTTGTTTCCTGATCCTGAGGTCCCTTCAGTCTCTCATCTTCTCCACCTTCAGAGCCTGTATAGGTTTCTCGCTGCAACATTTAGGCTTTCAGTTGTACTTGAGAAATAGGGGAACCTCCTTAGAAGAAGATCCCCAGAAGTTTTTTTTTTTTTTTTACCCAGTGATCATCATGAGCAGATTTCACTTTGCCATCATTTGCTTAATTTTTTTCCAGTCAAATTATCTCATTTATTCCAAAAATGTTACTTCATTTCTCAGCACGTGCCAGGTATGTGCCATGTGCTGCAGTTACAATGATTGAGAGAGCCTTGTGGGAAAAAAGGCAAATTAATATGGAGTACTTTATAGAGGATAAGTTTTTTGATAATTTGTTACATATTAATACATTATTACCTATATATTTTTTTGGTTATTTTGGTGGCTTTTTAAGGGATTAGATTTCCTTGAGAATTTTAATTGCTTACTTTTGATGTTATACTTAGTTATATAGTATTATTTCCTGTAATACAAAACACCTTTCTGTTTGGGCAACATATATTTGACATACAAAATGATTTATATAAACATATATATCATCATTAATTAGGTACCATGCAACACAAAGAACATAAGTGAAAGCAATGAGTGTTTGTGTATCTCTCTGTCTATGTATCTACCTTTGGGCTTAATATATAAGAATGTTGGTAATCAAGTAATTAGGAAGTGATACAAGTACTCAAAGTGGGATTAGTAACATCTATCAAAGGACATACAAAAATAAATATAAGTGAACAATTACCTATTAATCATGCTTTATACTTGATGTAAATTATTTAGGTAATAATTAAGTAAATTATTTTTATCTTGATTATAAGTTATTGAAGGAGTATGTAATGGTAATGGGTTTTTAGATAATACTTGGGTATTTTTTTGTACAACTACAGATTTAATACAATTTACATAGTATTTGCCTCCTGTGTCTGTATCAGATACAGATTCACCCATGTGCATTGAAATATGGATACAGTCAAAACAGGTAATTTTCTTTTAAGTAGGCTCCATGCCCAGTGTGGAGCCCAGTGCTGACCTATTATTCATGACCCTGAGATCAGGACCTGAGCCGAGATCAAGAGTTGGATGCTTGACTGAGTGAGCTGCCCAGGCCCTCCTAAATTAGCTATTTTTTGATAAATTATGCTGTGTGTATACTATGAATACTATTCAGTTTTTACAGTTAGATGTAGATGTTATTACATATTAGGTAGATGTTACAAAAGACATCTTCAAGGTATATTGCTAATAATGAAGAAATCACATGGGAAATTATATGCAAATATGTGTACGTTTATATAAATATATTCATGTTAATGTTAATTTGTGTATATATTTACATCTGTTTATATACATACTTCTCCGCTAATGACAATTACTTCTTTTTTTTTTTTATATTTTTATTTATTTCTAGGAGAGAGAGAGAGAGACAGTGTGATCAGGGGAGGGTCAGAGAGAGAGGGAGATACAGACTCTGAAATAGGCTCCAGGCTCCGAGCTGGCAGTGAGCACAGAGCCCGACGCGGGGCTCGAACCCACGAACCGCGAGATCATGACCTAAGCGAAAGTCGGACGCTTAACCGACTAAGCCACCCAGGCGCCCCGACAATTACTTCTGGAAAGGGTTATGTATCATTATTTTTTTGAAAGTATTACACTGTACGTTTGCCATACATATTGACTGAGCGTGTCCCCCAGTATTCATATGATGAAACCTAACCCCCCAGGGTGATGGTATTAGGAAGTGGGGTCTTTGGGAGGTGATTAGGTCATGAGAGTGGAGCCCTCATAAATAGGACTCATGCTTATAAGCAGACGCCGCAGAGAGCTCCTTCTTCGTTTCCACCATGTGATGTTACAGGGAGAAAATGACTCTCTATGAATCAGGAAAGTGGACGCTCACCAGACACTGAATCTAATGGTGTCTTGATCTTGGAATTCATAGCCTCCAGAACTTAGAGAAATAAATTTCTTTTGTTTATAAGTTACTCAGTCTATGGTTAGTTATAGCAGTCTGAAAGGATTGAGGTAATGTGCATAATTAAATATTTAAGTAAAAAAAAACACTTTCTGATGGCATATTAGTAATAATTTTTAAAGGATCTACACTTTGCTTTCTTATGTTGAAATAGTATGGAATGAGAAGACATTGGGAAGAAATATTTAGAAAAGAGAAAGGAAAAAGGAATAAAAATAGAACACGTGAGGAAAGATAATTTGTGAAGTTGACCTCTTACTAACATCATTAAACAGGGACCATTAGGAAATAAGTTATAATTACGATCTTTTTATAGTTCTAGAATTACATGTTATGTATAGTAAAGCTTACCTTACATTTCCGGGTCATTGTTACCTTAATAGAAGTAAAAAGATGACAACAATAAAGATTAAAATGTCCTTGAGTTTTATCTCATCAATATATGAAAAAAAGCCTTAAAGATATAACCTTGTAGTAAAGGGATTTGTGCCATATCTTATGATGTATAGAAAAAGGTTAGTAACAATTTCTGTTCAGAGAAAAATGTCTTAATACTTAACTGTATGGAATCTAAAACTCTTGCTAAATTTACTGTTTAATTTCAGTGCATTATCTCAGAGGGAGGTTTTCAGAATTTTATCACTGGGTACGGTATTTGCTGTAGTTCTTAAGCTTTTTTAAAAATCATGACTTGATGGTAAATTTGGATATATTGCTTTTATTGTGTAATACAATTGTCCCTTTTTTTGTGATAGTTGTTTGATTCTGGTATTGTTCCCTGACTAGAATTCATTCTTGGTTTAAACTCAGTATGTGCATGGGATATTATAGTGAAAGTACCTTTGGTTTTTGTTTATTGAATTATAAGTTTGGTTTTTTGGACGAATCAGGAACTGGTGATTTGATGAGAGAAATATACCATTGATTTTCTTTTTATTTTCCTTATCATTTTGGTATAAAATTTATAGGGGTCTCATAAAGCATTTTGGTCAACACTTTTACTATTTCTGTTATTTGTAAAGTCTTGTTCAAGATTGGTATTACTTTTTTTTCGCATTATATGGGAAAATTCGTGACTTCAGGCACCAGCATGCAGTATTCATTTATAGGAAGATATTTCGTTATAGACACAGTTTATTTATACACTAAAAGTCAATTGAGATTTTCTAAGTTTTATTGTTTGTTAGGGTATGTTTTCCTTGGTATTCTCTCTTTTCATGCATCAAACTTTTTTAGGATAAAGTTGTTTATATAATTATATGTGTCACCAAGAAATGGCATGAGAATTTCCTTTTTGCATTGTTGGTACTGAATATGTGCTGATGCTTCATCTTTTTTTTTTTCCCTTAATCATTCCAGCCAGAATGGAATGTCCAAAACTTTTTAAAAAATCTTCTCTATTATTTTTTACTATCACCCACAGACTTCATTTTTATTGCTTCATTTCTGTTGGTTTGTTACTGAATTACAGATTTCCCATCACCATTTTGAGATGTATTTCTCTATCACAAATTTCAGGATTTGGGGATTTTTCGCTATAAATGTTCCTTTAGCCACACATACTATTGTATCTCACACTTTGTAACAGCTTCATGAAAATATACTTGAGATTAAATAAACTTTGCAAATTTGAATTGAACAATATAAGTTTTGACATTTGCATATATATTTGGTAAACTACCACTAGAATCAAAATATTGTACATATTCATCCCTTCACTCAAGTTTCCTGGTACAATTTTGCATTTTTCCTTCCTGTTTCTGCTCACACCTCCCTTCTTTTCCATGGTGTGTACATTATTGTATACGTTTTAGTGTGGACTTACATTTTTACTTTCTTGGATGACATGAAGGTGTGATATGGCTGGATCACATGATAGGTGTACACATATGAAAGAAAACAAGGGATCCACTATAGTGTTGTTCCTTGGCTTCGGAGATTCCTATTCCATTTTCATTAGTCTCTATACCTTCCAAAGTACTTTTATATTCGTTTTTATGTGTACTGTCAAGGATTTTTAGTTGTATTTGGGAAGGAAAGTATATCTACATCTCCTGGGAAACAGATGCCCAACTTCTTTTTTAGCCAAATAATCTGTACAAGTAACGGATTCTTTTTTATTTATTTTAATTTTTGCTGTCACTTGCTGAATTTCTTTTAATGTAATTCATTTTCTTGTTAATATTTCTTTAGTTTCAAGCATGTGTTAAGTACAGGTGACCTACTAGAGTTAAATATTGGAGGAAAGCGTAGTGGGAAAACAGGCAAGAAAATAGAGAGTATATTGGAGAAAATAAGTTTTGTGACAGTTATCCAGTATAAATGGTTATGTAGTAATAGTAACTAGAATATTATCTATACTTTTTTGTGTTATATTTAGTAGTTGCTCACGGGATTTTTATTTAAATTCTTCCCTTTTCATCTCCATAGAAGTACGTAGTATCACTTCCTGTAAATGTCACCTCACTACACTATAATGTTGCATATGCTACCTTTCCTTTGTGTTTTTGTTCTGTAGTTTATATCAATAATATCATTTATCATTTTTTTGTTTTAAAGAGTCAGATGTCAGAAAAAGTCAAATATCTCTCCAAAATAATAGAAAACACTAGTCTTTTATGTTTAGCCATTTCTTTTCCCTATATAGTGTTCTTCATGCCTTCTTGTAGCCCTGTCGTTCTTAGTTTTCATTAGGTGTCCTTTCCCTTCAGCCACCCAAACAAGTCCTCTCATTTCCAATACCTCAGAATGTGACTTTATTTGAAAATAGGGTCTTTGTAGATTTCCTCAACTTAAGATGAAGTCAGTAGGGTAGGCTTTAATAGAGTGTGACTGGTGTCCATTAAAGGAGTGGGGCTTGAATTTGAATATAGACACAGATATGCATGGACAAAAGACTGTAAAGATATGCCTAGGGAGAATGCTACGTAAAGGTGGAATATTTAGAATAATTATGTACAAAGGAATGCCAGAGATTGCTGGGAAGAAGCCAGGAAGGATTTTCCTACAGGTTTTAGAAGGCACATGGTCCTGTCTACAGGTTGATACCAGATTTCTGGCCTCAAGAACTGTGAGACAATAAATTTCTATTTTTTTCAAGTAGTCTAGTTTATGGTATTTTTTATGACAATCCTAGGAAACTAATACATTCATGAAGCATGATTTGTATTACATTTGGCTAGCAGAAAACTGTCTCATGTTGGCTTATCTGGATATTATTTCACTTTCAGTTTGGAAGGGTGATTTTATTGAATAGAAAACTCAGGGTTGAAAGTTCTGTCTTTGCACTCACTGAAAAAGAGATGCTCCATTTTTCACTGATTATCCATGGTTTGTGTGGAGAAGGCAGTCAACATTTAAATAATTCCTGCATAGGTAATATTTATGTCTTTGAAGCTTTTTGTGGATATACATTTTTTTAATACACTAAAAATGCTTTACATCTTAGATAACTGTCAAATATATAGTTTACTAATGATAAAAATGATAAAAACAGAGAAGGAGCAAACCATAAGAGACTCTTAAATACCAAGAACAAAGTGAGGGTTGCTGGAGGGGAGGTAGGTGGGGGAATGGACCAAATAGATGAAGGACATTAAGGAGAGCACTTTTTGGGATGAGCACTGGAAATCATATATAACAGATGAGTCATTGGGTTCTATTCCTGAAGCCAAGACTACACTGTATGTTAACTAACTTGAATTTAAATTAAAAAATATATACATATGTATAGCTTAGTAATGAAATATTTCTAAAATGTCACTAGTTATAAAAAATGATTCCATTTATGTAAAAAGGTTAACTTTTGATTAACAATAACAAAAAAAGCTGCAGAAAAGGACTATAATCAAAAAGAACCAATTCTTTCTTAGTATAATATATAAATATATCTGTATTATTTGTATACAAATAAAAGTAATGTCAGTACACTTATAAGTACAATATCCAGGATATTTAAATTATTATTTCTGATCTGATTCTATCATTGATCTGGATGTGACCGTATATAAGACCTGGTGAAATGTCTTGATAACAAATAATGGAATGACACTTTTCTTAAATATCGAAATAGTTTACTTTGTATCTACCATAGTTATATAGAACATATATTTATATAGTAAATATACATCAGAATCAATTTGCTATCAAGCAGTATATAGAACATAATTGACAGCAATAAGGATTTATGTGTAATTATGTATGCATGTATATATATTTTGGCATATAATTGTGTTAATGATTATGAAATGATACATACATTAAAAATGTATATTAAAGAATATATTAGTAATAAATGTATATAGGTAATTACTGTCTTAACTATACTTAATATTCAGTGTAAATAAAGTAACAAGGTACTTTTTAAAAATTTTGATACCAGGTTATTGATGGAATTTAAAATGGCAATGAGTCTTGGAAAGTATGTTTTTGACAAAGTTGTGAATTTCCTTACAGATTTACAGAGTAGTGGGCCTTTTAGAACTGTATCTGACATAGCTACTCACACATGTGCATTGAAGTATGAACAGAAAATAGTAAGAACAGCTCTTTTTTGGTAAATTATGTGGTGTCCATACTAGGATGCCACTCAGCTTCTACTACTAATCATGTACACGTTAAATATTTGAAGAAGGCATCTCCAAGATATATTGTTAATGAAAAAGAAACTAAATATAATTTACTCACAGATATGTGTATAATTATGTAAATAGGTTATTGATGTAGATAAATGTCTGTTTATATCTATTTATATACACACTTCTGCTCATCACAGTTACTTCTGAAGAGGTATATTTGTTAGCTGTTTTGAAAATTTTGCACTGTGTACATGGAATAGATCTTTGTCCCAGAATATATATTAAAAATTAATCACATGATAATGGCATCTTTCTAATGATTTTTGAAATATATACTCTTGCCTTTTCTATTTCCAAGTACAGAATGGAATCAGAAGTTAGGTATACTCTTTGCTTTCTATTTTAAAGTTCAGAATGGAATAAGAAGTTACTCTTAGAGATAGCAGGTTTAGAAAAGAGAAGGGAAAAATAAAAATACAAACATGGTATGAGGAGAAATAATATCCTTATGTGCCCTTTATAAGAAGCTAACCTCTAATTAGTCAGTGAGATCATTAAACTAGAGACATTAAACTAGGTAAAATAATCGTAGACAATAGTGTTTTTATCATTCCATCAAAATTAAATGTCACATGTATGATAAAGGACTTCTGTTGCCAGGATAGTAGAAACATTGACAACAGTGATCAGGGTTAAAACCCTTTCAAATTTCATCTGATTCACATATGGAAAAAGCCTAAAAACATAACCTTGTCATGTAGGGTTTTGTGCCATTTATTATGATGTATATAAAAAACTTAGTAATAATTTGCTATTAGAAAATATTTACTGTTAAAAAATGCTAATGTTTAACTGTATTGAATCCAGCTGTTTTCCTAAATTTTCTGTTTAATTCAGTGTGATATCTCTAGAATGCTTTTATGTAATCTGGAAATAAAAATATCAAGTCTCTGATTAAAGGTGATTTAGTATCTTCCTTTCCAATAGTTAGGCTTAAAAGTTTTTTTTCTTTTTTTATTTCCCTGGCTGTGATCTCTTTAAAATGTTTAATAGAACTGGTGATTGTAAGTGATTCCTTTTCTCTTTCTGATGGCATTGGCATTTCTCTTATCATAATCTTACCATTTGGTATCAAGTCAATAAGGGTCTCATAAAACATTTTGAGAAAGCATTTTTACTGGAATGCTGTGTGTCCCATGGCTGGTGAGTGTACTGGAAACATTACTCAGTTGCCTAGCTTTTAGCTACTCCTTTCTGGTTAGCATCTTGGGTTTTCAGTCTGATTTGAGGAAAAATATCATGTGGGAAAATGATCCAGATTTGGTTCTCACCCTCTTTGCTGGCTGTCTTCCCCTCCCTGAGATCTATTCTTTTCAGTGCTTGATTATTTATTTGGGTTTACGGTATTTTCAAATGGATGTCTTATATTTTTGCATATTTCAGTTTTCTGTATGTTAAGAATTCAAAACACTGATTAAACTTTTTTCTTGGGATAATTGTATATTGACTTACAGATGAAAAAAATAATGCAGAGGCACTCAGTATACTTTTTGCCCATTTCTAACCAATTTAATGTGTTTCAAAATTAGAGTGAAATATCCCTATCAGAGTATTGACTTTGATACAGTGAAGACACAGATAACATATCAGTCATCACAAACAATTGTGTTGCTCTTGGAGACATACCCATTTTGCTCATCTCTTCCTATCTCTGAATTCTGGCAACCAATGATCTGCCCTTCAATGCTAAATTATTCCATTTGAAATTTTATTTATTTATTTATTTATTTTTATAGTTTATTGTCAATTTGGTTTCCATATAACAGCCAGTGCTCATCCCCACAAGTGCCCTCCTCTGTGCCTATCACTCTCTTCCCCTCTCCCCCATCAGTCCTCAGTTTGTTCTCAGCATTCAGGAATCTCTCATGTTTGCCTCGCTCCCTCTCCCCGACTATTTTTCCCACCTTCCTCTCCTCCACGGTCCTCTGTTAAGTTCCTCCTAATCCTCCTATATGTGCAAACATATGGTAGCTGTCCTCCTCTGCCTGACTTATTTCGCTCAACATAATACCCTCAAGTTCTATCCACATTGCTACACATGGCCAGACTTCATTCTTTCTCATTGCCATGTAGTATTCCATGGTATAGATAAACCACATTGTCTTGATCCATACGTCTGTTGATGGACACTTAGGGTCTTTTCATGTTTTGGCTATTGTTGAGAGTGCTGCTGTGAACATTGGGGTACATGTGCCCCTATGCATCAGCACTCCTGTATCCCTTGGGTAAATACCTAGCAGTATTATTGCTGGGTCATAAGGGAGTTCTATTGTTAATTTTTTGAGGAACCTCCACACGGTGTTCCAGAGGGACTGCACCAGTGTACATTCCCACCAACAGTGTAGGAGGGTGCCCGTTTGTCCACATCCTCGCCAGCATCTAGAGTCCTCTGATTTGCTCATTTTAGCCACTCTGACCAGCGTGAGGTGGTATCTCAGTGTGGTTTTGACCTGCATTTCCCTGATGAGGAGGGACACTGAGCATGGTTTCATGTGTCTGTTGGCCATCTGGATGTCCTCTTTGGAGAAGTGTATGTTCATGTCTTTAGCCCATTTCTTCACTGGATTATTTGCTTTTCGGGTGTGAAGTTTGGTGAGTTCCTTAAAGATTTTGGAAACTAGCCCTTTATCTGATAGGTATTTGCAACTGTCTTTTCCCATTCCATCAATTGCCTGTTTTATTGATTGTTTCCTTTGCCATGCAGAAGCTTTTTATCTTGATGAGGTCCCTGTAGTTCATTTTTGCTCTTGACTCCCTTCCCTTTGGGGATGTGTCAAGTAAGAAATTGCTGCAGTTGAGGTCAAGGAGGTTGTTTCCTGCTTTCTTCTCTAGGGTTTTGATGGTTTCTTGTCTCATATTCAAGTCCTTCATTCATTTTGAGTTTATTTTTGTGTATATTGTGAGAAAGTAGTCTAGTTTAATTCTTTTGCACGTTGAGAAAGTAGTCTAGTTCAATTCTTTTGCACATTGCTGTCCATTTCACCCAGCACGGTCTGTTAAAGAGGCTGTCTTTTTCCCATTGGATACTCTTTCCTACTTTGTCAAAGATTAGTTGGCTGTAGAGTTGTGGGTCCAGTTTTGAGTTTTCTATTCTATTGCATTGGTCTATGTGTCTGTTTTTGTGCCAATATCATACTGTCTTCATGATTGCAGCTTTGTAGTATAAGCTAAAGTCTGGGATGGTGATGCCTCCCGTTTTGGTTTTCTTCTTCAATGTTACTTTGGCTATTCGGGATCTTTTGTGGTTCCATACAAATTTGAGGATAGTTCTAGTTTTCAGAAGAATGCTGGTGCAGTTTGATTGGGATTGCATTGAATGTGTAGATGGCTTTGGGTAGTAAAGACATTTTAACTATATTCTTCCAATCCATGGAATGTTCTTCCACTTCTTTGCGTCTTCTTCAATTTCCTTCATAAGTTTTCTATAGTTTTCATCATACAGATCTCTTTTATGATGTTTAAGTAAGTTCCTTCTATCCCGAGTTTCTCGAGGGTCTTTATTAAGAAGGGATGCTGTATTTTGTCACATGCTTTTTCTACATCTATCAACAGGATCATATGGTTTTTATCTTTTCTTTTGTTGATGGGATGTATCACATTGATTGATTTGTGAATACTGAACCAGCCCTGTAACCGAGGAATGAATCCCACTTGATCTTGGTGGATAATTCTTTTTATATGCTGTTGAATTTGATTTGCTAGTATCTTGTTGAGAATTTTTGCATCCGTATTCATCAAGGATATTGGCCTGTAGTTCTCTTTTTTTGCTGGGTCTCTGTCTAGCTTGGGAATCAAAGTGATGCTGGCATCATAAAATGAGTCTGGAAGTTTTCCTTCCATTTCTATTTTTTGGAATAGCTTGAAGTAAATGGGTATTAACTCTGATTTAAATGTCTGGTAGAATTCCCCAGGGAAGCCATCTGGCTCTAGGCTCTTATTTGTTGGGAGATTTTTGATAACTGATTCGATATCTTCACTAGTTATGGGTCTGTTCAGATTTTCTATCTCTTCCTGTGTGAATTTTGGTAGTGCATGTGTGTTTAGGAATTTGTCCATTTCTTCTACGTTGTCCAGTTTGTTAGCATATAATTTTTCATAGTATTTCCTGATAAATTGCTTGTATTTCTGAGGGATTGGTTGTAATAAGTCCATTTTCATTCATGATTTTGTCTATTTGGGTGCTCTCTCTTTTCTTTTTGAGAAGCCTGGCTAGAGGTTTATCATATTTGTTTATTTTTTCAGAAAACTAACTCTTGGTTTCATTGATCTGTTCACCTTTTTTTTTCTTTTTTGAATTCTATATTGTTTATTTCTGCCTTGATCTTTATTATTGCTCTTCTTCTGTGGGGATTTGAGTGTCTTTGCTGTTATGCTTCCAGTTCCTTTATGTGTGCTGTTTGTATTTGGTATTTTTCTTGTTTCTTGTGATAGGCTTGGATTGTAATGTATTTTCCTCTTAGGAGGAACAGATAAGAAGGAGAAAAGGGAGAATAATATCTAAATAACAAGAACTGACCTGGAGTTAATCCAGGCAGTGCCGCAGTGCTGGTTCCACAGTGTCTATCCAGCTCCAGTAGATAAGTAGCTCCCCAGCATGGGGTGGCGGGCATGGTTTGGTGTAGGAGATCCCCTGCCACTGTGGGCCCTGTGGACCAGTCCCTGAGGCCCCACCTTGGTGGTTGTGGAGAGAAAAATGGTGACCCCCTCCCCCCTCAGTCCCTTCTTCACAGACCAGGTGTTCGAAACCACTCCTTTGGATCCATCCTCACTGTGCCCTCAGTGCAGAGGAGGCAGCTGTCTTGCTCTGCCATCTCTTATGTCACGTGCTTAGCTGAGGTTTAAACTCACATTCCATGGGCAGTAATGATCCTGCAAGAGGAAGCACTTCAGGGCAGGGGACTGGTTCCTCCTGCTGCCAACTGCGCACCTGAGGCACCACCAAACCCGGAGGGGACTCCACTCTTCCCCAGGAATGCTAACCTGGCAGCTGGCCTCAGTCCCAAAGAAAGCCCTGCAGTTAGAGATAAGATGATAGGATCCCTCTCTGTCCTGATCCAGGGTTTTTCTCTTGTCCAGATACAGTCCTACATTTCCCTAGCCACTTTCTTTTTCCTTTGTCTCTCCACAGAAGGGGATCCCTCCCTTCCACGCCTCTGTGGCCCAGCCTGTTTTATCTACTCCAGTTCGCAGTCACACACCAGTGAGGCCATCCAGTTTTCTTCCTAGTAGACTCCATCTCCTTTCCTCCCAGATTCCTATGGTTCACAGTCCTTTGTCTTCAGTCCTTCTTTGTTTGAGAGACGCGGGAAGTGTGGATCCCCCTACTTCCCCACCATGTTGTTCCCCACCACCCCTCTAATTTCTATATTTTGTAGCAGGTTCACTTACATTGAATTGACTTAAAATAACCTGTACAACATTAAAATTAAAAATTTAGGGTTTGAGGGGCACCTGGGTGGCTTAGTCGGTTAAGCGTCTGACTTTCGCTTGGGTCATGATCTCGCGGTTCATGGGTTCGAGCCCTGCGTCGGGCTCTGTGCTGACTGCCAGCTCAGAGCCTGGAGCCTGTTTCAGTCTGTGACTCCCTCTCTCTCTGACCCTCCCTGCTCACGCTGTCTCTCTCTCTCTCTCTCTCTGTCTCCTAGAAATAAATAAAACATTTAAAAAAAAATTTAGGGTTTGAAATAGGTATACATTTGTGAAATCATCACCACAACAAATGAAATTTAAATGTCTATCCAATGTGTCCATGTTTCCTTTTGCATCTTTGTATTTCCTCCTTTTTAGTCCTGCTCAAGACCTCTCCTCTTTGCCATGAAGTAAACATTCTCATAAATGTCTTTGTCTAGACATTTAATTTCATTTTTCTTGGGCAAGCTTCAAAGAATTGAATGACTGGATCATATGATTGATGTGTCTTTATGTTATTTTAGAAAATACCAAAGTGTTTTGCAACTCGGTTATACCATTGTACAACCACCCAGCAGTATATGAGACTTGACAGTTGCTCTACACCCTTGCCAATGACACCTTTTTGCTCTTGATATGTAATATTTTTATTTATTTAAAGTATAATTAATATATAGTGTTTTATTAATATCAGGTGTAATTATAATTATTCAGCAGTTGTATCCATTATTCATTGTTTATCAAGATAGGTGTGCTCTTAATCCCCTTTGTTTGTCAACCACTTTCTTTCTGGTAACTACCAGTTTGCTCTCTGTATTTCAGAATCTTTTGTTTGTCCTTTTTTTCTTCAATTATTGCGTTTCTTAATTCCAGTAGAAGTAAAATCATATGGTATTTGTTTTGCTTTGACTAATTTCACTTAGCATTATACCTGTTCGGTCAATGCATGTTGTTGAAAATGGCAAGATTTCATTCTTTTTTTATGGCTGAGTTATATTCCAGTGTGTGTGCATGTATGTGTGTGTACACACATCTTCTTTATCCATTCATCTATGGATGGACATTTGGGTTGCTTCCATATTTTGGATATTGTAAATAATGCTGCAATAAACATATGGGTGCCTATATCTTTTTGAATTAGTGTTTTTGTATTCTTTGGATTAATACTCAGTAGTGGAATTACTGGATAATATGATAATTCTCTGTGGGGTTTTTTTTTGTGTTAATACCACATCTTTCTTTTTTTTGAAATTTTAGTTTATTTATTTACTTTATTTATTCTCGAGTTGGCTAACATACAGTGTAGTGTTGGCTTCCGAAGGAGATTTCCATGATTCGTTACTTACATATAATACCCACTGCTCATCCCAACAGGTGCCCTCCTCAGTGCTCAATGTCTATTACCCCCCCAAGTCTCCCATGAACCCTCAGTTCTCTGTATTTAAGAGTCTCTTATGCTTTGCCATCCTCTCTGTGTTTATCTTATTTTTCCTTCCCTTCCCCTATGGTCATCTATTAAGTTTCTCAAATTCCACATACAAGAGAAATCATATGATATCTGCCTTTCTCTGACTGATTTATTTTGCTGAGCATATTATACTCCAGTTCCATCCAGTTGTTACAAATGGCAAGATTTCATTCTTTTTCATCACCGAGTAGTATTCCATTGTGTATGTATACCACATCTTCTTTATCCATTCATTAATTTGGGCTCTTTCCATACTTTGACTATTGTAGATTGTGCTGCTATAAACATTAGGGTGCATGTGCCTCTTCGAATCAGCACTCCTGTATCCTTTGGATAAATTCCTAGTAGTGTAATTGCTGGGCCATAGAGTAATTCTATTTTTAATTTTCTGAGGAACGTCCACACTGTTTTCCAGAGTGGCTGTCCCAGTTTGCATTCCCACCAACAGTGCAAGAAGGTTTCCCTTTCTCCACATCCTTGCCAACATCTGTTTTTTCCTGTGTTGCTTTTCAGGTGTTGAGTTTGGTAAGTTCTTTATAGATTTTCGATACCAATCCTTTATCCTATATATCATTTGCAAATATCTTCTCCTGTTCTATCGGTTGCCTATTAGTTTTTGTTTTTTTACTGTTTCCTTCACCATGCAGAAGCTTTCTATCTTGATGTTGATTTTTGCTTTTATTTCCCTTTCCTTTGGAGACATGTCAAGTAAGAAAGTGCTGCAGCTGACATCCAAGAGGTTGCTGCCTGTTTTCCCCTGTAGGATTTTGATGGTTTCCTGTTTCACATTTAGGTCTTTGATCCATTTTGAAATTATTTTTGTGTATGGTGTTAGAAAGTGGTTCACTTTCATTCTTCTGCATGTTGCTTTCTGTTCTCCCGGGACAATTTGCTAAAGAGACTGTCTCTTTTTCCATTGGATTCTCTCCTCCTGTGTCCAAGATTAGTTGGCCATACATTTGTGGGTCCAATTTTGGGTTCTCTATTCTATTCCATTGGTCTTTGTGTCTTTTTTAAGACTATTGATTCATTCAAGTGGTCACTATTTTTAATTGTAGTTCTTCTAATAGGTATGCAAAAATATCTCAGTGGCACTGTAAATTGCACAGGTGTAACCAAGCCATTGCTTTTTTCTCCTCAAGCCTCCCTAGTAAATTGAGATAATGGGTCACAAGTCTGATAGTAGCCCTTTTATTTCCATTCATATTTTGCTTACATGGTTCTTTTGTATTGCAAGGTCGATTTCCTGTATGAAATACTGTGGAGGTAATTGCAGGTCATGCAGCATTTAAAAAAAATTTTTGTCATTAGCATGGGAGCAGCTTCTCAGGGATTGAGAAGGTGGGTTACAGGTTTTGTCAGGTTGGTCTCGCCAGTTCATATTGATATTAGGTAATAGCCCGTCAGGGATATCAAATGGCCTGTTTCATGGAGCCTTTCCTCCTTGGTACATCCTGAGGTCTAATCTGTTTCTCCTGTGTTGATGAGACTGCTGGAAGCCCCAGTCCATGGCTTAGCTTCTCAGATCCAGCTTTCTGCTTGCATCTCTACTTCTCAGTCACCTGCCATGAATCAGTAAAAGCCTAGAAGGACAAGGGATACCAAAATTGACCCGGAATTCTCTTAAAATTGAGATGCTGTTTCTTCAAGTACTTGTTTCCTTGGGTCTGTGATGCTTTCAAACATATTTTTAATGTGCCTCCTGTGTGTATATATCCAATCTATATATCAATTTATTTAAGGCAAATGATCTTCCTAAGAAGTGTATTTTTTTTCTTTACATTCTACTGAATTTATTTTACTTAAATATTTCATTGATGACAATATTTCTTCAGTTCACAAAATGTGCCAAGTACTGGACCAAGTGATGTAGATATTGTGTCTTCTTATATCATATTTAACTATTGCTCTAGGGATTGACATGTGAATTTCTTACGATAGCAGCACCCCATGTAAATATATGCTCACAGTACTGCATTTCCATTTAATACCCTTTGCTTTGTGAGGTGTTTTTGGTCATATATTTTATATATACAATACTGTCTATCACTTTTGGTTCTTGGAGTAAGATGTATTTCAAAAATAAATAAAAAGTCTTTTGTATTTATGCACATATTTTCCCTCTCTGTTCTTCACTCCTCCTGGCATTCTTAATTTCCATGAGGTGTCCTTTCCTTCACTCTAAAGAACTTGTTGTAGTATTTATTAGTTGTATTACAGATGATCTAGCAACTAATGGCCTCAAGTGTGTATGAATGTATCTTACTTCACTGTCAGTTTGGAGAGATAATTTTTATGGATGTAATTCTGGGTTGATTGCCTCATTTTTTCTTCCAACTTTGAAATGATACCATTCCATATTCCCTGGTCTCTCTGGATTCTTTTGAAAAGGTCGACATCATTGAAATCACCAATCTCCATCAAGTAGGAAATTCTTCTGAAATGTTAATTTTTTAAAAATGTTTGGATCCTAGCAGTTTAAGTATAATGTATGCCCATGAATATCTATTTCTTATTTAACCTGCTTTGGTTCTATTGGACTTGCATTTCTAATTTGATATATTTTTTAAAATGTGGACATTTTTGACTACTTTTCTATTGCAACATTTGTTTTTTCTGATCCATTATGGTTCCTCTTCACATTGGTTGTCAATTAAACATGTTTGATGATTGAATACTATCTCACAGCTTACTACAGGTCACTCTAGCTAGGCCAGGGCCCTCCCTGGATCCCACCCCTGCCACCATTCTTTGGCCACTGCAGGGTATCTGGTATCTCTGTTCTTTTTAGCCTCACATCTACTCTCTGCTAGACCTTGATGTGTCTTCTGCACATGCACAGCCTAAATCCTTGACCAAAGACCTGTTGTAAACTCTCACACAGACTTACGCCCTGGTCCTTTGTACAACTCCTTCATGTAGAGTGCTATACCTAGCTACGTTAGCATCCTTGATGCCATCGTCTGCCTCATCAGATCAGCAACACCTCTACATTATTCCTGGTGTCAAACTTCATGCAACAGGGGAATTTGCCCCATGCAAAGGACCTGGGCAGACTTGAGGCTGTCTCCCTGATAATACCTTGTGTTGATGAGGAGCTCTCATATATTGTGTGTGGGAGAAGAGACTGCAGCGTCAACTCTGGCAAAGTTTAGGCAGGTTCTTTTAAGCTGAAAAAGTATATACAGTATGACACAGTAATTCTACTCTGGATTATATCCTCACAATGTCATATGTACTTAAAGGCATTTAGAAATCCCAATTTCTAATTGCTCTCAACTGGAAACAATCTAAGAGTCCACCATCTCTAAAACTGGGTAAAAAGTGGTGTATCATACAATGTAATATATACCAATGAATATGAACAGACGTCTGCATATCATATGGATAAGTATCATGCTTGTATTATTGAGCCAAGGAACCTGGATCCCCCCCCCAAATCATATTGTTCGAAACTATTTATGAATTTCCAAAACAGCTCTTTTGTCATGAGTCGAATCATGATATCAGACATGTGAATGGTAGACTTTACACCAAATTTTAATTATTCAAAGGATAGTCAGGCAAGCATTCAACCAAAATGCAAAATACTTGGAGGAGCAAGAAAGTATCAAACAGAGCCCCTAGTAGTGCTCCCTTTCTTCCACATCAGGATATTTTTCAGTTTCACAATTAAAGGTGAGTTGTGATGTTGAGTAATGTTTGTAAAACTATTATTTACGAAAGGGAGTCATTTACGTTTTTGACTTATTCCATTTTATACTGTTAATTACACAGCTTCTTTTAATAACACTACTTGGCCATTCTCCAGATTCCTAACTTACAAGATAGTTGATAGTAAACCACCCAGACAGGTAAAGTATAGCTGGTAAAACAGTAGTATCTATTCTCATGTTTGGAAGGAGTTACTATCAATGTCATTACCACATTTACTGGAAGGTTATTTACTCTTATCACATGACCCATGCAGGGAATAGTTACATGCCTGCTCTTACTCCTTTCCTTCACAACAGGCAACATGAGTCTGAGATATTAGGAGTAAGGGAAACAGTTACTTGGGGAAAAGGGTGAGTATAATGGTGGGAGGTAGAAAAAAGAATTTGTCTTCTTTATTCTTCTGGAAGTCTGACAGTGTTTTATTCTACACCTGAGTGGTGGTTTACATAGCTATGTTTTTGGGCCAATTTCATGTCCCTGATCAGATGGTATTATTGCCCTTTTCTCTATTTGTACCATGCTTCAAATAACATACAAGTACAATAAATATAACCTCAAAAAGGAAGCAAATGATCAACACAAATTTTTAATGTGTGTGCATATGTAGGTGTACACATACCTTTGTTTTCCTAGGAGGAAGCAGAAGGATAGAATAGGGGAAATGCATATATGGGGTTCCAAAGTCATTGGACCTATTTTCTTTCAGGTGGATATAATTTGTTTCCTTTATTACAATATTTATGTTTCCTTTATATATCAAATATATAGTTTTTTAAATAAAATATTTCAAAACTTCTTAAAGATTTGTCCAGTTAAAATTATTTCCGTTATAGGAAGTAAAGCATACCAAATTTGTCAGACAATAGAAACAAAATGAAATAAAAGGACTAAAAAGCAGACTAAATATCATGAAGACAAAAAAAAAAATTCCAAGTTAAAAAAATTTGTGTTAAGATAACCATAAAGATCTGAATAAGCTATGCACAAATTAAAGTCATTTAAGCTTTTCCTAAGAAAAATTTCAAAATGAAGTGCTCTGATAGTTGGTGATCCTAATCTAATACTGACCAAGATAAAAAATCAGATGAGAACTGGTAAGTTTTATTGATAATGTAAATTAACACCTGTGTTATTTGTATCAAAATATAGTAATTATGTAAACCACAGTAACATTCAGTTCTGAGAGAACATTTTATATCTATGCTTATATAGCTTTATTAAAGAACATGACATTTAAAATATAGTACCATTTTAAAATTTTTTCTACTTGATTTTCTTTTTTTTTTTTTTTTTAATGTTTTATTTATTTCTAGGAGAGAGAGAGAGAGACAGCATGAGCAGGGGAGGGTCAGAGAGAGAGAGAGACACAGACTCCGAAATAGGCTCCAGGCTCTGAGCTGGCAGTCAGCACAGAGCCCAACGCGGGGCTCGAACCCACAGACCGCGAGATCATGACCTGGGAGAAAGTCGGACGCTCAACCGACTAAGCCACCTGGGCGCCCCGCTACTTGATTTTCTAAAGAATATAAAATGACACTGGATTTTTGGAAAAGTTATCTAACATGTAGCAAAATGTTGAGTTCTATATCCCTTACACAATAATTCCTTGTAGGACCATGTAACTACTCAGGGACATGCAAAAAATTATGGGCACAGAAAAAGGGAAGAGACCAATTTTTAAATAAATTATGATAAATAAATTTAAATAAAGTATGATAAAGTATCCATACTATGACTGCTGTTCAGTTTTTGCAGTCAATCATGTATGTCTGCATATGTTTACATAAGACATCTCCAAGACATATTGCTAAGGAAAAAGAGGCGTGTTGTACATTAATTTCAGTTATATGTACATATATATAAATATGTATGCTGTATGGTTATGTGTTCATATATAGACTTTGATAATCGTGGTTATTTCTGAGAAGGATAAAGTATCTTCAGTTTTTCAAAATCTTGCATTGAGTGTGCTCTGTATTTGTAACTAATAAAAGAAAAAACCTGGAGGGGTTTAACTGGCTCAGTTGGTAGGGCATGTGACTCTTGAACATGGGGTGGTGAGTTCAAGCCCCATGTTGGGCATAGAGCTTACTTAAAAACACAACACAGAAATAGTCATAGTTATAATATCACTAATGATTATTTTGAAAGATCTACTTTCTAGTTTTTCTTTTTTTTATAATTAGTATAGAACAGTACAATTAGAAGAAGAGATAACAAAGGAAAAGAAATAAGAAAATACATAAATAAGCTATGTGGAGAAAATAATTTGTGAGCCACTTAAAAGAACCTGATCTCTATTTAGTCAGTGAGATCATTAAGTAATAGGTCATAAATAAAATTGTCACTTGGAATAATGTTTTATTCCACTAGCATAAGATTGAATGTTATTTGCATTCCTTATAAGGCTTATCTTATATTAAGGGTTACTGTTCCCATGACAGCAGAAAAAAATGACAATAATGACCAGGGTTCTATTGACTATCAAGTTTTATATGAGAAGTATATAGAAAAAAGCATTAAAAATATAATGTTGTCTTATAGAGGTGTTGTGTCTTTTTTTTTTGCAATGTGTATAAAAATCTCATGAAGGATTATTAATCTCAGAAAACTGCTTTTATGTTTTAACTGTATGATAGGATCATGGCCAAATACAGAGAATCACTTAGTTATTATCAAAATCACTTGACAGTTCAACATATTTTGAATGGGAAGAATATAATGTGCAAGAGCAACCAGCTCCCAGAAATAATTTCTTAAAGCACAGTTCTTGATTTGTGTGTGATTATATACCATAGAAATTGAAAAAATAATTAGTTGTGACTCACTCCAAAATTGAGTCCATTTGTAGCATATATTCAAATTTGAGGAAATGATTCTTATGGTTTTGAATTTGCCTGCCACCAACCTCCCATTTAAAGGTAGGTGTACTTGTTAATAAATGGTCACCTTTATAGAAACTCAGCTTAAGAGACTAGCATAGTGTAACACTCAGGATAAGGTTTCCAGAGGGGAGGCTCCTGGATTCAGCTGAGCCATTGTCTCTCCATGAACTTGAGAAAATCACTCTGACTTTAGAGTCTTTTTTCTCAAACAAGGGAAGCACAGTTCTTAAGTGCTTAAAATTTGTGGCGTCTATATACCCAAGTATGTGGCACAAATGTGAACATAACCCTCAATATCCCACGGTGATGGTAACATTTAAATGTTCATCAAATTACACATCTCGCCTTCTATATGAACGTGTCTTTTTTTTTTTTTTAATGTTTTATTTAGTTTTGAGAGAGAGAGACAGCATGAGCAGGGAAGGGTCAGTGAGAGAGGGAGACACAGACTCTGAAACAGTCTCCAGGCTCTGAGCTGGCTGTCAGCACAGAGCCTGACGTGGGGCTCGAACCCACGAACCGTGAGGTCATGACCTGAGCCGAAGTCGGACGCTTAACCGACTGAGCCACCCAGGCGCCCCTGAACATGTCTTTTTTTTAAAAAAAATATTTTATTTGTTTTGAGGGAGAGAGCACAAGCAGAGGAAGTGCAGAGAGGGAAGGAGATAGAGACAACCATGCAGGCTCCATGGCCGACATGGGGCTGGATCCCACAGGATCCCACGAATTGTAAGACGATGACCTGAGCTGAAATCAAGAGTCAGACATTCAACTGACCAAGCCACCCAGGCACCCTATGAGCATGCCATTTTAATGTAATCATTAAAGTTCAAAATCTCACCATGGTTCCATGGTTTGAAATAATTGTGCAGAATACTGGGCTACAGAAAATTCAACAGTTGGGTTATCATATGCCCAAATACTCATAAATGATAGGATGATAGGCACTCAGATTTTAGCATATAAAGTGCAGCTGTCACGAGCCATTAACCTATCTTTAATTTTCTAGTAGAATATCTTCACCAAGATACTCCATAGCTTCTATTTGAACTTTAGTGGTGGGAAGCCACAATTTTCAGAACTGTTCTTAACATTCAACAGCAGGTTTTCCCTTCTCTCTGTTTAACTGGAATAAATTTGTTTTCATTCTCTCCATTAGTCCAACTTTTTATTTATGCCTTTACATAATATGCTGAATTATTGGGAATGCTGCGACTTGACTTGGGTTCACACTGAATGGGACTATATGTACTTCAAAGTGGAAAAAGTTGATCACCTGAAAAAAATGAATCTTCTATTAATAAACTTTGGATGCCATTCAAGTTGTTCATATCTTCATTAATTCCTATAATTTTCCATAGTTTGCTGTGTAAAGAAATTGCACAGATTTCATTGAAATTTTACCTAGGAGTTTGATAATCTTTGGGGTTGTTATAAATGGTATTTGTAGTCAGTCTAATCTTCTAATTATTTGTTCCTGGCACTTGGAATGACAATTATAATTGATTTTTTTAAATCATGTGTTTGTACTCTTGTTAGATGGATTTATCAATACTAATATATAATATGTAGATTGATGTTAGATAGTCTGGAAATATAGCCATCTAAATATCAATAATGGCAATTCTATTTCTTCCTTTCCCATCCTTATGCCTTTTTTCTGTTTTTTAAAAATGTTTTATTGCATTGTAATTCACATATAACCATTATAGTAATTTCAGGTGTACAACATAAGTTATTCAACCTTTTTTTTTCTTTCTCATGTCTTATTGCCCTACATAAATAGTGAATTGAAATGGTGTTAAGAATCCTTCTCTTATTTCTGATCTCAAAGGAAGATTTAAATATTTCAGCACTTGTTATGATATTAAGTACAGTTTATGCATTATTAATAATCCTAAATGGATGATGAGTCTCTTTTTTGCAACTGTTAAAATAATCGCACTATTTTGTTCCTATGTTTTACTGAAGTGATTTGATTTCAAAGTGTGAATTCAAAAATAACTTATTCTTGGATAAAACCCAGTGTGTTCATGGTGTATCAGACTTGATTCAACTTTGGATTCACTTTGTTAAACATATATATTTATATATTTTAGCATTTGGCCATGAGAGGTAAAACCCTTTGATTTTCCTTTTTATGTGACATTCTTCTCAGTTATAGATTCAACTTATTTGATAAGCATAGGACTTTGCATATTACCTAAGACTTATTTTTTGTTAAGTTGGGCTTTACATTTCATATTTATTAGGATAAAAATTTATTTAGCATAAAATCATATAATATTTTGTCTATTTCCAGATTCTGTAATGATGACATATCTCATTTAAATGTATTTCTACCAGGGGCACCTGAGTGGCTAAGTGGGTTAACTGTCCAACTCCGGCTTATGTCAAAATATCGTAGTTTGTGGGTTCGAGCCTCATCAGGCTCTGTGCTGACAGCTCAAAAATAAACATTAACAAATTTGTTTTTTAAAAAAATAAAATGTTTTTTCCATTCCAGAAGAATAAATCCTTTAATCATAATTAAATGCCCCTCTTAATCTGTAGTTATTGTTTTTTCCTGGAAGTGTATTTTGTTTGGCATTAATTTACCCATCTCACTTTTCTTATGCTTAGTTTTGCATGGGATATCATTTTCTATACTATTATTTTCAACATTACTGTATCCTTCAACTTAAATTATAAACAGCATATATTTGGGACCTGCTTTTTTTCTAATCTGAAAATTTTTACATTTTAATCGAAATACTTAACTTTAAAAAATTAATGTTTTTATTAATATAGACATTTATAATTGTCCATCTTGTCCTTCATTTTCCTTTTTCCCATCTTTTATTTTTTGTTCCTTCTTTTGTGGTTATTTATTTATTTGTTTATTTACTTTTAGGTGTTAAGTTTATTTACTTATTGAGGGAGAGAGAGCAGGGGAGGGGCAGAGAGAGAATCCCAGCCTGGGGCTTGAACTCAGTTTATGGCCCCTCCCAGGATTCTGAGCCAGCCATTGTAACTTGTAACCAATAAAATGCAGTGGTTTGGCGGCTACACAAATCGCGAGGCTTACATTCCAATCAACTGCCATTAGCAACTGTCACCAGTGGAGGGCGCCATATTGGCCCTCCAGTTCTGGATCTTTGTTCACACCGTGGTTCTCTTTTCACGGCGTCATGGTAACAACAAATTAACAGTTTTCAAGCACTAAATCGCCTCAGGTTTGTTTATGTGACTGTCTTACTGAACTCTAACTTTGGAAGAATAATTTTGGTAAATCTAGACCTCAGGGTTGACAGTTTTAATTTTTCTTTCAGCAGTGGAAGGATTCTTAATTTTCTCCTGTTCTCTATGGATTCTTCTGAGAAGCCAGCTATCTTTTAAATCATCATTGTGGGATAGGTAATGTATATATCTCAGATGTTTTTAGTTGTTCACTGATACTCTTTATATCTCACATAGATGCTAATCTAATGTATAATTTAATAAAATACTTTGAAATTTCAACACATATATCATCAATCCAAATTACTCCTTTTTTCTAAATAAAAATTTGATTGACAATACCAATAAAACATAGCAAAGCAAATCTCCCAAAGGAAAAAAATATTTGATTTTTATTTATTCTTGAAAATGTATCACATCTACAAATTACATACAAATAAAATAAGCACCTTCCTAAGTAGCCAAATTGTTTTTATAATTGTTCATCTGTGTGTAATGTTGACATACATGAGAAAATATTTGAGCAGAAATTAAAACCCTTTATAAGGAGTAATAAAGTAACACTTGTATTATTTACAGCAAAATACTTGGTTTGGCAAAATACTTGTTTTGCAACTTTACAATGAATTAAGTAGATCTTATTAATTATAGGTGATATTTCCATGACATATTGATAATAAAAGAGAAAGCAAATTATAGTTTCATATGTGTACACACATATATAAGTATATTCTTTACATAAATGCAGATTTATGTGAATATGTTTTATACCTTATTGATAATCATTGTTAATTATGAGAGAAAATATGCATCTACATTTTTAAAACTTTACACTGAATTTACAAGTAGTAAAAGTAAATTTTAAAAATAGTCACATGGTGACAATATCACTAGTGATTTTTTTTTAATATCTGCTCTTTACTTTTTTTTTTCATAATGGTAGTACAGAATAGGTAAGAAGGGAAGGAAAATCAAAGTTATTTATTCTTAGTGTTTGTCATGAGGCATAAATAACTTTTATTTTCTTTTACTATAATGAACTTATCAGTTTGATATCAAGTTTATAGTGGTCTTATAAAACATTTTAGCCAGAGATTTTACGTTTTCTCTTTTGTTTGAGAGGTTGTTTAATACTGGTTATTCAGGAGCTCCTGGGTGGCTCAGCTGGTTGAGCATCTGACTCTTGGTTTTGGCTCAGGTCATGATCTCAGGTTTTGTGGGTTTAAGCCTCATGTTGGGCTCTGCACTGACAGTGCAGAGTCTGATTGGGATTCTCTCTCTCTCCCTCTTTCTCTCTCTCTCTTTGTCTCTGTCTGAGAATAAATAAATGTAATTAAAAAAAGACTGGTTACTTTATTTCTCAATTATATGGGAAACATCAGGAATTCAGGCATCAGGATGTGAAATTCATTTTTAAAAAGGTTTTTCTATACAGATGTGGTTTAGGGAACAGGTAAAGAAACCTTGAGATTTTGAATTGTCTTGTTATTTTAAGATAGTTGAACTATTTTGTTAATTTAAGAATTTCATTTTATGAATTTTGAATCAGTTGATATGCATTTCTTTATGACGTAATTATGTATCTTCAGGATCCTAATGATGAACCCTTCCACAATCGTGCTATTGATAAGGTGCCTTCTTTATTCACTTGATTTTGGATTTGTTATTTTTTTTTTCATACCTGATATTAATTTTTCATGTTCAGAATTTTAGTTTAAATTCTTGTTCTGTTTTCTAATTTTATGAAGTGCATTTTCAAATCTTAAGTTTAAGGATTTTATCTTTTGCTTTAATGCACTGAATATTTTTAGACATATATTTTGATACATCTCGCATGATTTCTAACAACTAAATTGAGGTTTAAGTGATGTAAAACAAATTGCACAATTTAAAAGTAAACAGTGAGGGAGGGAGGCAAACCATAAGAGACTCTTAAATACTGAGAACAAATTGAGGCTTGATGGGGTGGGAGAGAGGCTAAGGGGGGTGATGGGCATGAGGGAGGGCACTTGTTGGGATGAGCACTGGGTGTTATATGGAAACCAACTTGACAGTAAACTATAAAAGAAAAAAATAAAAGTAGACAATGTGTGGGACACCTGTGTGGCTCATTCAGTGAAGCGTCTGACTCTTGGTTTTGGCTCAGCTCATGGTCTCATGGTTTGGTTCATGAATTCAAGCCCCATGTCAGGTTCTTCGCTATTAGCACAGAACCTGCTTGGGATTCTCTCTCCCTCTCCCTCTGCCCCTCTCCTGCTCTCTCTGTCTCTCTCTGTAAATAAATAAGTAAATAAAATTAACACAATAAGGAAACAATGTGTATTTTGATATGTGTGTTTGGGAAACCATCACCACAATCAAGATAGTGAGCATATATCCATCCCTCTCTCTAGATTTCTTTGTGCACATTTGGACAACCCCCTTCAAATCTTGCCTAAGCACTTCCCTCTTCCCATGCAATGGACATTCTCTTACAAGAATAAAATGACCAGGTCCTATGAGAGGTATATTTTAAGGTTGTTTTAGAGTATGTCAAAATGTTTTGTTACCTGACTGTGCCATTTACATCCTGACAATCGTGTGAAGGTCATAGTTGCTTTACATTCTTAGCAGCCCTTGTTCGGTCACTGTTGGTAACCGTAGCTCTTGTAATCAGTACGCAGTGTTACCTCATTGTGGCTCTGAACTGTCTGAATATGTAAAAGGTATCTTTCTTTGGTAATTCTTTCCTTCTCATTTTGCTTTTGCATGTGTGGCTGTTTTGTTCCATGCTGGATTTTCTGTTTGAAATATCACTGAAGTAATTGGCACTTCTGAATGAATATTTCTTCCTGCATTGAACATTTGTTTTTATTTCTGAGAGACAGTGAGTACGTGGGCAGTTCATGTCATGGCAGTTAGAGATGTCATTCTTCTCAGGTTTCTCAGGTTTTCTGTTTCTGGTTCATAGAGATATTTAGGGCATAGCTTCCCAGGGATACCCAATGGACCCCTGAATTGTGATCCAGAGCCTTCCGCCTTGGTGCACCTTCAGTTCCAGCCCACTCCCTGAGCTGGTGAGACTCCTGAAAGCCCTATTCAGCTGTTTAGTTTCTCCACCGTAACTTTTCGCTTAGCATCTTGGCTTCATGATCACCCCCTTTCCATAAGTATATACCTTGAGGGGAAAAGAGGCACCAAAATGGGTAGCCTCACTTAGACTACTTTTCTGAGAACTTGTCTTCAGATGCTTGCCTCCTTCTGTTTGTGGTGCCTTTGAATGTTTTTAATGTCTTCCAGCTTTCCAATATTTTTTCCCAACAGAAAATTTGTGCTGATAGAACTGCTTAGTTGTTACTGAAAGCACGCAGTTACATATATACTCTTTTTTTTTATGAGAAAAAGTTTTTAGAGTTGTTATTTCTCCTAGATCTTATTAATTCAATCTTTATATCAACAAGATAATTTTTTAAGGCCAACAACCTTCAAAGGGTGGATCTTTCCTGATCTTATTTGGTTAATGTACTCCAGTTAAATTTTTTTCATTGATTGCCTACATGTTTCCTAGTTCCAGACATGTACCAGATATGAATTATATAGTGGAGGTTCATAATTTTACTGGGTATAGCCCAGTAAAACACACAAAAAAAATAAATATAGGTTATATTATAAAAGATAAGATTTGTGGCAATTTTTAAAGCTACAGTAGTCTAAAATGTTACTTGTACCATTTCATACTCTGTTTACTGGTCTCTCTACAAGTTGGCATACAAAACCTTTACTTTTCTTGATCTGCTTAGAGTTAACAAAATACCATGGTGCCTGAATGGCTCAGTGGGTTAGGTGTCTGCCTTCAGCTCAGGTCATGATTTCCCGGTTGGCGGGTTCAAGACCCGTGCCAGTCTCTGTGCTGACAGCTCAGAGCCTGGAGCCTGCTTTGGATTCTGTGTCTCCCTCTCTCTCTGCCCCTCCCCTGGTTGCACTCTGTCTCTTTCACTGTCTCTCAAAAATAAATAAAAAAATATTTTAAAAATTTAGAGTTAACAAAATACCAAATTATGTACATGCAATCTCACAATAATGCCTCTTACCCCCTTTTCATTATGGTCTTTTTGTCACATATTAAGATGTTATTTAAAAAGTGGTTATTGAGGTTTATTATTATTTTTTCCTTTAATTTTCTTAAATTGAGTCCATTTTATGTTCAGCGCTAAGTATACGAATCTTGGGCTTACGTTTGAGTGAATTTTGCAAATCATATCTTACATACAGAATACTGTTTATATTTTTGCTGAAAAAAATGAGCATTTTTAATTTGTTTCCCTATTTGAATTGTTCTTTTGACATATTATTTATGTGATCCACAGTGGTTTCATTTCCCCTTATTTTTAAATTTTCCCAATTCTATCAGTTGGTTTTTTAACAGCTTTCTTGAAGTATGATTGATAATAAAAAAACTGCACATATTTAATGTATACAATTTGGAGGGTTTGAACATATGCATATACCTATGAAACAATCAGTGCAATCAAGATAATAAAGATACCATCTAATTTCAGTCTGTGTGTCAGAAAACATACTTTGTTTTGTTTTAGTCATTTTAAAACTTTTGATGTTTGTTCTATGGCCCAGTATTATATTTTTGTGTTATTACCCGAGTGGTTTATCTGTGGTTTAAAATAGAAATCTTAATTTATTAGAATCTATTTCAGTTTTATATTAAATTGATTCCAGTAAAATGTAGAACATTAATTCTTAGCTCCTTCATTTTTCTATTATTGTTAGACCTATTATGTTGATATGTTATACACTCAACATTACATTGTTATATAGTATAATAATTATTTTATATAATTTTATAATCTGTTGAAGAAGCTAGAGGAAAGGGGGACAAATTGTGTTTATAGATTTTTTTAACATTAAACTTTTTATGTACTGTTTCCAAAACATGTACTGTTCATGTCTTCAGTGAATTTGTGGTACTATATGGTTTTATTTCTTTACTCCAATACAGACTAACACCTCCTTCTTTTGTGTTCTTATTGTCAAATATATTTATATATGTTATATGACCATAATACAGTTTTATAATTATAAGATGATAGTTTTATAGATTTTTTTTGGTGAAGTTTTTTTAAATCAGTTATGACATGAAAGGAACATCAATATTTAATTAAACTAGGTATTATCATTACCTACATAATTATTTTATTAGAGAGCTTTCTTATTTCCATTTTAATTGCTGTCTGATACCACTTCTTTCAGGCTGAAGAACTTCCTTTAGAATTTCTTATATTGCGGGATTTATAGCAACACGTTTTCATTGCATGTCTCAGAGTTTTTGTTGTTAAAAACTGGCCATGTTAGATAATATAATAGAGGAAATCTCTAGACTGATTCCCTCACCTGACTTATTTTTGTTTGCTTGTTTTGTGGTTTGATGACAAGGCTGGTGTGGTTAACTTTTGTTTAAGTTTATTTTTTTATTCATTGTGAGACAGAGAGAGAAAGTGCGCGTTTGTTGGGAGGGGCAGAGAGAGAGAGGAGAGAGAGAATCCCAAGCAAGCTCCATGCTGTGCCATTAGCACAGAGCCTGATGTGGGATTTGAACTTATGAACTAAGAGATAGTGACCTGAGGCAAAATCAGGAGTTGAATGCTTAACCAACTGAGCCACTCAGTCGCCCCAATCCTGGACTAATTGTGTGCATTCTGTTTCACTATAGTGTGTAGCTTTTGATTTCATTGCTTGTATTTTTCCCCATTAAAAAAAATCTATTAGTAAGCCTTCTTAGGAGCCATCCTCTGGTCAGTATAAGATGCTTATTGGTAAAATGTATATGTAGGTTCTTGAACCAAAAAAACTTTTGTGGTTTGGAAACTACTTTCACAGTTCTGGGTTTAAAATTGTATCTTTTCTTTCAGCATTGAAGAGTATACTCCGTTTTTCTGGTTCTCTGAATTCTGTTATTCATGGATTAGTAATGTATATATATTTCTCAAAAGTTTTTAGTGGACATATATTTGTTCACCTCATTAATATTATTTATATTTGATGTAGATGTCAAATACAGTGTTTACTAATATGTCTTCAAAAACTTCCGTAGCTTTTATATCAATCAAAATCAGTCCATTTGTATAAATAATAATTTACTTGATTGACACTAGAAATAAAGCAGAGCAAAAGCAAAAAATATAGCTGGTATGAAAAATAACAAAAGCCAGAAATATAACGTTTTATTTTATATTTAATTCATAAAATTTCTGCACCTAGGGACGCCTGGGTGTTTCAGTCTGTTAAGCGTCTGACTCTTGATACTGATTCAGGTCATGATCTCGCAGTATTGGGATGAGGCTCTGTGTCCTGCTCCATGCAGAGAACAGCATGCTTGGGATTCTCTCTCCACTGCTCCCCAGCTTGCACTCTCTTTCTTGCTCTCGCTCTCTCTCTCTCTCAAAATAAATAAACTTAAAAAAAAAGATATCTGTATGTAAACACGAATTAAAACAAATTCCTCCCCAAAATATCAAAATGGTTTGTTACTATTATTGCTAATCTGTTATTACTTGTGACTTGGAAGAGAAATTGAATGAGAATAGCCAAAGTCTCTTGATAAAGAATAATAAAGTGACTCTTGTATTGCCTATTCCAAAATATTTTATATGTATGGCCATCATGTAACAAACTTTCATGCTTTGGCAAAATATACTCTATAGTAGAAGTGATTTATATAAATATAGTAAATATCAGAACCAATCAATGACAAAAAGTATATAGAACATAAAGAAAATAATAAAAAGATATGCATAAGATTCTAGGTTTAATATATAATAGTTTTGATATTCAAATAATTATGTAATAATTGATTAACAAATGGACCTAGCAATTACATCTAAGTATATACATAAACTAAGTATAAATTGGCAATTACTCTATTAAATATGCCTAATACTTAGAGCAAGTTAAACTCAAGATATTTCTTTGTCTTGATATCAGCTTATTGAAGGGGTATAAAATTACCCTGGCTTCTTATGGTAATTTGGCCTTTTTTTTTTTTTTACAGTTTTAAAATTTACCTACACTTTGCACACTAATTTGCCTTCTAGTACTGCATCTGACACATTTGCTCACAAATGTGTGTGAAAAAGTATTGGTACAAAAAAGGCAAAACTGCTGTTGCTGAATAAATTACACTTTGTGTCATGAATATGGCGCATCTGTTGCGTCTGATAAGGAAGAACTATATATTTATAGTGAAAATTTTCAAAATCAATTGCTAAACAAAGAAAGCAAATTATGTTACTTTCAGATATGTGAAAATGTAGAAATATATTATTTATGTGAATACATATTTATGTGTATATCTGCTAATGTATACAATTTGTTGCTAATCATGGTTACCTCAGGGAGGGAATATATGTCTGCATTTTTGAAGATTTTTTTACTGAGCACACAATATATGCATAATTAATAAATGGTAAATCAAAGAAATAGAAACAATATGGCATGCATCTTGTTTTTTCCCCCCTTTTTTTGAGTTAGAGCATAATAGAGTAAGAGGTTATGCTTAAAAACCAGAGAGTTAGAAAAGCATTCCATTATCATTAAAAGTCAAGTGTGTTTTAAAGTCTGTCTTATATTTGGCGGCTTATTTTACCATGATCACAGAGAAAACAGTAACAATGGTTAGGCTTATAGTGACTCTCAAAGTTTATGTGATAAGTTTACAGAATAAACTTCAAAGATAAAATCTTGTCCTGTGAAGTTTTTGTTCAGTTTCTAAGGATAAATATAAAATGTTTAAGAATTGTTTTTCTCAGTGATGTGTGTTTATGTTTCATTGTATGGTATTCATCAATCTTGCTAAATTGTTTAGTTTATTAATTGTAATACATTGCCTACAGGTTATTTTTAGATAGTCTGGAAACAAACACATAATCTGTGAAAAATAGCGATTTCCTTTCTTCCTTTCCAATTTAGGATCTTTTAAATATTTTCTTGTATTTCCCTGTCTAGGACAACCATAAATTGTTAATAGAGCTAATGACAGTAGAAATCCTTGTTTCTTTTCTAATCTTAGGAGTCCAGTGTTTCAGTATTTCATTACTAAGTATGTTTGCTGCAATATTCCCAGTTTTTGGTTTAGGGTTTTTGTTTTGTTTTTAAGTTTTAGGTCGGTGGTTAATTATGTCAAATTATGTCAAATCTCTGTTATCTTTTGCAATAGTACATGATTTTCTTCCTTTGTTTTCTTAAAGTGCTTTGATTTCAAGATGTTAAACCCACAAGAATCCATTCTTGGATTAACCTCGGTTGGTACAATGTGTTTTATACTTGATGCATCCTTGATTCCATTTTTCAAACATAAGGTGTTTTCTGCATTTGGTTATATGAGATATAAACTCTGCATATTACTTTCTTACATTGTCTTCATCAGTTTGGTGTAAAGTTTATGAGGGTCTCCTAGAACATTTGGGGAAATGTTTTTACATTTTGTCAGAGAGTTTCCACGATTGTTGTTATTTCTTGTTATGTGTGAAAGATGAGGAATTTAGACACTGGGCCATGGCATTCATTTCTAAGAAGGATTTTCATTATAGACATAGTTTACTTAATAATTACAGAACTACTGTTTTTATTTTTAATGTTTATTTATTTATTTTGAAAGAGAGAGAGAGACAGAGAGTGCACATGAGCAGGGGACGGGCAGAGAGAGAGACGGAGAGAGAAAATCCCAAGCAGGCTCCACACTGACATCACGGAGCCCAACACGAGGCTTGATCTCACAAACTGAGATTATATGACAAGAGTGGGGTCCTTAACTGACTGAACCATCTAGGTGCCCCAGGACTACTGAGATTTCTTACAATTTGAAAAGGTTTTATATCATTTCATATAACCTTAAATTTATTAGTATGCTTTTAAAAATAATATTATGTTTTCATCTCCAGGATCTATAGTAATGATCTCTTCTACATTTATTGTATTGATAATGCATGTCTTCGATTTTTTTGATAAATCCTGTAAAGAGTTTTTACACTTCTGTATTTTTTGAGATATAATTAACAAAAGTGTCTGTATTTAAGGTGTACACTGTCATGTCGATATATGTGAACACTGTGAAGTGATTAAAACAATCAAGTTAATTGTTTTATTCTATTAAAAATAAAAAACCTTCAGGATTTGCCAGTCTTCTCTTTGCAGTCATTCAAAATCTATTCACTGATCCTAATTTTTTGCTTCATATTTTTAATTATCATTAGTAGAAAATGATACTTAAAATTTTTTTTGAGTTGATTTACCAGGTTTTAAATTGTTAGCATTTCTACTTGTGCAGTTAATGGTGTAATTTTTGCTTTAGGCATGTATTTTGGTGCATCTCATATGTTTTAATAGTTTAATGGAAGTATAAATTAATTTAAAATAAACACTATGCATTATGAGATGTGTACAAATTTTTGAAGCAAATTAGTCAGGGTAATGTAAATACTACCTTTCCAAGTTTCCCCATGGCCCACATTCGTATTCCTTTCTTGCTGATACCACCCAAATATTCCCCTTTTGCTCATGATGTATACATTGTTGTACAGGTCTTTATGTGATCATGTACTTTAATTTGTTTGGAACAACTTCGAGGAATGGGTTGTTGGATCACACGATTAGGATCTCTTTAAGTTATAATACAATGTGACAAATATTTTGCGACATGATTATATCACTTTATACCCTAATAGCAGTATGAATTAGAATCACACTGCAGTGTTTACAGTATAGTCAACACTTGTTATGGGTTAGTATTTTTTTTTTTAATGTTTTATTTATTTCTAGGAGAGAGAGAGAGAGAGAGACAGCGTGAGCAGGGAGGGTCAGAGAGAGAGGGAGTCACAGACTCTGAAACAGACTCCAGGCTCTGAGCTGGCAGTCAGCACAGAGCCCGACGCGGGGCTCGAACCCACGAACCGCGAGATCATGACCCAAGCGAAAGTCGGACGCTTAACTGACTAAGCCACCCAGGCGCCCCATGGGTCAGTATTTTTAACCGTGCCCCTTCTAGTAAGTGTGCAGTGGTATCTCACTGTCACTCTGAATTGCATGGTCTAACCAACTCTTTCTTAATCCTTTCTTTTCCAGGCATCCCCAGTAAATGGAGAAAACCGATCATAGGCCTTATGTTAATCCCTCCGATTTATACTTTCGCATGTATAGTTACTTTTATTGCTTGATAGATTTTCTGTATGATGTACTACAGAAATAACTATGGGCTCTGGGTGATATTCTTCTTCCCGTAGGGAGGATATCTTTTGATATTCAGAGGCAGTTATGTGTGGAAAGTTCTTTTCTTCCTTGAGACCTTTTGAAACTGGGTCTCCAATATTGCAGGATGTTTTCTATTTCTGGTTAATACGGACATTTAAGGCATAGCCCCTCAGGGATGTTAAAAGAACAGGTTTGTTTGATTTAATTAGCCTTCCACCTTGCTGGACCCTAAGGTCTAGGTGTCTCCCCTGACATGATGAGAGTATAGGAAAGTCTACCTGCCCAGGGCCTCATCTGGTTATTTAGCCTCTACTTTTTGCTTAGTGCCTTGAATGTTCCCTCACCTCTCTGGAATTTGCAAATACAGTGTAGTGGAAAGTACTACTACAATGGTATCTCTCTCCCAGGGCTTTTCTTCTTCCTGAGGTCCTTTGCCTTCCATGCTTGTTGCCTTGAGTTTGTGGTGTTTTGAAGAGATATCTGTTATCTATTTCTGCCTTGCTCAGTATTTCTCAGTAGGATGTTTGAGCTAATTGCCTATTACAAGAAACCAGTATTTTCCCTCAAACCGCTTTTGAAAATAAGTATTAGTTAATAGGTATTTTTTCTCCCATAGCCAATCAATTCTAACTTTATATCAAGACTGTAGATAATAATACTTTAGCTTTTTTTTAGGTAACTGTACATTTATTTGCAGTTATAAGAAATAACATAGAGACATTCCTGTATCCTTTGCCCATTTTCACCCACTGTGAACATCTTGTAAAGTTGTATACAATATCTCAACCAAGATATTAAGTCTTCTACAAGCAAGACACAGGACATTCTTTATTACTATAAGAATCCCTGGTGTTTTCCTTTTTATAGGCCAGCCCCTCCCTCCCTGCCCCTTTGCCTATCTCTGACTTCTGGCTACAAATCTGTTCTTCATTTCTATAATTTTTCATTTAATGAATATTTTATAAATGGAATCATGCTTTATTTGGCCTTTGGAATTGGCTTTTTTTTTTTTCATTCAGGATAATTATCTGGAGATTCATCAAGGTTGTTGAGTATAGAAATGTTTTTTTTGTTTTGTTTTGTTTTGTTTTTACTGAGAATTCCATGGTATGGATCTACCACATTTTGTTGAATCATTCACTCTTAAAGACATTTGGGTGTTTCCAGTTTTTGGCTTTTACAGAAAAAGCTGTGATAAACATTTCAGTACATGTTTCCTGGTGAACATGAGTCTTCATTTTTCTGGGATAAATATTCAAAAATACTATTTCTGTGTCATATGGTATTTGCATGTTTAGTGTTTATTGGAACATCCTAACTTATTCAGAATGGCTACATTTTACATTGTAACAAGCAGTATATGATTTTGTTTGCTAGAGTTTTGCTGTATAAGTATTTTTTACTCCAGCCATTCTAAAATCTAGGTGTGTAGTGATATCTCGTTAATATTTTAATTTTCGGGGCACCTGTGTGGATCAGTCAGTTGAGCGTCTGACTTTGGCTCAGGTCATGATCTCACAGCTCATGGGTTTGAGCCCCACATAGGACTCTCTGCTTACAGCTCAGAGCCTGGAGCCTGTTTCAGATTTTGTGTTTCCCTTTCTCTGCCCCTCTCCAACTTGCTTTCTGTCTATCTGTCTCTCAAAAATAATAAACATTAAAATGTTTTTTAAAAAAAGATTTTAATTTTTATTTGCCTACTGGCTCTGATGTTAAACATCTTTGCACGTGACTCTTGGCCATATGTATGTCCTTTTTGGTGAAATTGCTGTTCATTTCTTTTGACCCTTTTCCTGTTGAATTTTTAAAATTGTATGTTACATGTTATAGATACTCATCCTTGGTCAGATATATGGGTTGTAAATAATTTCTTCCAGTGTATAATTTGTTGTTCTGTTATTTAATAGGATATAACTGTCAACATAGCAAAAGTTTTAAATTTTGATGAAGTCTAATTTCTTAATTTTCCCTTGTACGGATTGTACATTTCCCGTCTGGTCTATTGACTCTTTGATTAGCCCTAGTACCTGAATGTTTCTATCCTATTTTATTTCTTTTCTATGTGTTTTAGAAACGTTTTCATCTATGATACATTTTTAGTTGACTTTTTTGTATGAGGTGTGAAGTTTAGGTTGTAGCTTTGTTTTGGGCCCATGTGTATCCCATTACTATAGCATAGTTTTTGAACAGACAATTACTTCTCAATTGAGTTGCTTCTGCAGCTTTAAAAAAATAAATTTGCCATGCTGCATGTAGCTATTACTAGGTTCTCTTTCTGTTTCATTGATCTAAGTGTCTAGTTCTTTATTAATACCATAGTTTCTTGAATATTATACCTATAAAATACATCTTGAAAATTATTGGATTCTTCCAACTTATTTCTATTTCAAAGTTTTGTAAGATGTTCTAGTTCCATTTTGTGTTCATTTAAATTATAGGATGCTGTTGTTAATATGTCCAAAATACATTATTAGGATTTACTTAGGAATTACACTAAACCTGTGTATCATTTTGGGGACTATTTAAATCTTTCCAAAATTTAAATCTTCCAATCTATGAACATGGTATGTCTCTCCATTTGTTTAAATATTCTTTGGTTTCTTCTGTCATTGTTGTGTGGTTCTTAGTAACAAGGCCTATACATATTTGGTTAGATTTACCTCTAAGTATTTATTTTTGAAGCAATTGTAAATTGTATCTTTTTTTAAATTTCAGCATACACTATAATCATGGCTACTATATAGAATTACAGTTGAACTTAAATGTTCATCTTGTGTAGCCTTGCTGATGACACTTAAGAAATCTTTATAGATTCCTTGCGATTTTCTACATAGACATGTCATCTGCAAAGAGCAGTTTTATTCCTTCCTTTCAAGTTTATATGCCTTTTATTTCCTTTTCTTGCCTTACTGTTCTGGCTTACTTTCTAGCCCTCTTTTGAATAAATATTGTGAAAGTAGGCATACTTGCCTTATACTTAAACTTAGCAGGAAAGCATTCAGTTTTTAACTGTTAGGCATAATGCATAATTTAGATCTTTTGTATATGCTCTTTATTAAGGTTAGGAAGTTTCTCTTTATTCTTATTTCTCTGAGTTTTTATCATGAATATCTGGTTATTGAACTAATGGTTTTTACTGCAACAAGTGATAAGTTTGTGTCATTTAATTCTTTAGCATGTTGATATGGTAGATTACATTGATAGGTTTTCAAATGCTGAACCACCTTTTGATGCCTGAATTTAAACTCACTTGTTTGCGATACATAAATCTTTTTATATATGTCTGCATTATACTAATAGTATGTTAAGGATTTTGTGTCTGTATTCAGGGATGTTAATTAATCTGTCATGTTTTTCTTTTCCTTGTCTGATTTTTATACATTACTAATACTAGCTTCATAAAATGAGTTGGGAAAGATTTCCTCTTTTATTTGCTATTTCTATTTCTATTTTCAATCTCAAATTTTGATATGTTGTAATTTTTTTTCATTTATTTCAATGATTTAAAAATATTTTTCATTGATACTCCTTCTTTGACTCATGGATTGTTTTTACTAGTGGGCTGTTTGTAAATTTTTGAAGATTTACTTTTATGTTTTTATTATTGATTTCTCATTTGATTCTATTATGGTCAAAGAACATATTCCTAGGATTTCATTTATTTTTAATTTTTAAGCATTCTTTTATGCCCCAGGATATGTACTATCTTGGTATGGATTTTGTATATAACTTGCAAAGAATTTGTATTTTGTTGTTGTTTGTCATATCAGTACTAGATCCTGTCAGTTAATGTTGTTGAATTCTTCAGTATCTTTGCTTTATCTGTATATATTTGTTCTATCAGTTGTAGAGAGAAAAAGGTTGACATTTCCAGCTATAATTGTGGATTCATCCATTTCTCCTTTCACCTTTACCATTTTGCTTCTCATTTTGTAGCTCTTTTTGCTGGGTATAGATATATTTAGGATTACTGTATCTTCTTGTTGGATTGAACATATATCCTTGTGTTGTTTCCATTTCTGTCTCTGATAATTTTCTTTGCTCTGAATTTTGTTTATGTAATATTATTATTGCCTTTCTTGCTTTCTTTTGATTATAGTTGGCATTATGTATCTTTTCCCGTCCTTTACTTTCAGTCTACCTAAATTATAAAGTGAGTTTGCTCCAGACAGAAAATGGTTCAGTCTTTTTTTTTTTTTTTTTTTGAGTTCACTCAGCTAGTCTCTGTCTTTTAGTTGGTATATGTAGGTCATTTTCATTTAATGTTATCTATATATGAGTACTTATATGTATCTTTTTCTTTCTATTCTTTTACTGTATTTTAATTTTTCTTTTTTCTTTAGTCAACCTTCCCATGGACATTTGAAGAGTTTCTTAGAATTCAAATTTTATTTATGCATACTGTATTTGAATGTATCTTTTTGTATTTGTCTTTTAATGACTATTCTGGACATCTATATATCTATATCTACTATTTATTGAAAGTTTGGTTTTCTATCATTATGAAAATCTATTGTCATCATTTTACCACTTCTAGTGAAGTGTAGAAATCTTACTTAAAATATCCCTTTTATGTTCCTCCTGTTTTTAGTGTAATTGTCTTAAATATTTCTTCTGTATACTTTGAGAATCCATATAATTTTTGTTTCAGCTAAAAAGATAATACAGAAAACTCAAGGAGAAAGAAGGTTTATTTTTTTCATCTGTGTATTTGCTTACCTTGTTCTTTCTTCTTTTATGATATTTCAAGGTTACTACTTTTATCATTCCTTTCTATTTAGAAAACTTCCCTTAGCATTTCTTTTGGGGCATTTTGCTGGTAATCAGTTTCTTTTAGTGTTCCTTAATCTGAGAATATCTTTGTTTTCACTTCAGTCCTGAGATAATTTTACTGATTGTAAGGTTCAGGGTTGACACTTGTTTCTTTTCAGCACTTGAAAAAAAGTGACACTATCTCCTGGCTTCCTTGGTTTCTGATGAAAAAATAGACTTAATTTGAATATTTTTCCCTATAAGTAAGGTGTTGTTTCTGTCTTGCTGCTTTCAAGAACTTTTTTTGTCTTAAGTTTTTAGAAGTTTGACTATGATGTTTCTTGGTGTGGATTTTTTCAAGTTTATCCTGATAGGGCTTTGCTAAGCTTCCTGAATCTCTACTTTTGTGTCTTTTGAAAAACTGAGAAGGCTTTAGGCATTATTTGTTAGAATATTCTTTCAGGTCCCATATTTTATTCAGCCCTTATGGGATTCCAGTACCAAGATTGTTAGAATGTTCCTTATGGACCCATAGGTTTCTGAGTCTTAGTTTAGTTTCATTTTATTTTTTAACCCCCCCATCTGCTTCCTCTCTGTTGTTTTGATTGGGTAATTTGTTTCTTCCTTAAAGATTATTTATTATTTCCTCTGAAGTTATACCGCGAAGGGAAAGGTGAAGGTACTGCCTCTATGCTGGGCGGTGATAGAGGTCTCTGTTCTCCCTTGGCTTCTATTGACTCATGAATGGGGGAAATTTTTGGTTATTGATCAGTGGCATTGAGAGTTTTGGCTACCCACTAGACCTTCATCAATTCCTCTTTGACGGAAAGAGTAGAAATGTCAGCTTATATCCCCTCATGTAGACTTTACTGACACCATACAGTGTGACTTCTTAGCATGAGCTGTGTTAAAGTCATTAATCTGCACTACATCTCCTCTGACAGCACCTCAGCAAGGAAGGAAGCAGCATCTCATTAATTCCTAAGGAATGGAAGTCCAGATTTCCCACGTGCTCTCCATTGGCACTGGATTGTAGTGAAAGGCAATCTGTTTACCACCCAGCAGTTATTAAAGTTTCACCTCCCTACTTGAAGCTTGCTGGATATCATGGGATGGGAGGTTTGAGTTAACTAGTTACAATCTGGTAAGAGTGGACTTTTGGTGGTGTGAGTAAAGTTGGAGGAGTCTCAGGATTTTCTCTGATATTTAGGTAGAATAGAGCAGTTATTTTAGTTATCATTTAAAGAAATAATAGAAAATAAATTTATATATTTAATCTCATAATTACATATATATTATGGAAATGTAATCTTTTTGTGTATGGAATTCTGGGTTGACATTTTAATTTTTCTTTCTGTAAAGAAAATGCTGTCTTCTGTAAAGACAGTGCTCCTTTTATCCAGTTCTCCACTATATACCGTTGATTTTCTTATCATATTCTTGTAATTTTGGTGTGGAGTTCATAGTAATCGTAAAATAAAATTGAGGAGGCTTTTTTTAATGTTTCTATTCTATGGAAAAGATTGTGCAAGATTAGTGTTTTTTTTTTTTTAACAGGTCCTCTGGCATAAGAGTATAAGTCCTTTGGCATAATAGTGTATTATCATTGGTAAGAAGGATTTCATTACAGATGCAATTTATTAAATAGAGAGTTGTTGAGATTTTTTTTTCTCTTTTGTTGAGCTGATTACTTCTTGGAATTTGTTGATTGCAGGTAACTTCCAAATGTCGTCATAAGTTTGCTTATACTATTATGCATATGTCTCAAGGATCTGTAGTGATAATCCACTCTGCACTCTTGGTAGTGATAATTTGATGTCTAGATTTTTTTTACACACGGGGAGAGGGATAAATGTTGTCAGGAGTTTATAATTTTTTTGCCGTATTCCAAAAAGAAAACATTGGCAACATCAAAAAACAACTTTTGGTATCTTATAGTTTTGGTGCAATTGTAAATGAGATTGATTCTTTGATATCTCTTTCTGCTGCTTCATTATTGGTGTATAAAAATGCAACTGATTTCTCTACATTGATTTTATTTTTTAAATTTTTTACTGTTTATTCATTTTTGAGAGAGACAGACAGCATGCAAGCAGGGAAGGGACAGAGAGAGAGAGAGAGAGAGAGAGAGAAAATCTGAAGCAGGCTCTAGACTCTGAGCTGTCAACACAGAGCCCAACGCAGGGTTTGAACCCACTGACTGTGAGATCATGACCTGAGCCGAAGTTGTCTACTTAATCAACTAAGCCACCCAGGTGCCCTGTACATTGATTTCACACTTTCTTGGTGGAGTCTTTCAAATTTTCCATGTAAAGTATCATGTCACCTGTGAAGAGTGAAAGTTTGACTTCTTCCTTTCCAATTTGGATGCCTTTTTCTCTTTGTGCTGTGTGATTGCTAAGGCTAGGACTTCCAATACTATCTTGAATAACAGTGGTAAGCATGGACATTCCTGTTGTGTTCCTGATCTTAGAGAGAAAGGTTTCCTCATGGTGGATGATGTTAGCTGTGGGCCTTTAATAAATGGCTTTTATGAGGGTAAGGTATGTGTCTTCTGTCCCTACTTTCTTGAGGGTTTTTATCAAGAAAAGATGTTGTATTTTGTCTGATACTTTTCTTGCATCTATTGAGAGGATCATATGGTTCTTATCCTTTGCTTTATTAATGTGGTGTATCACGTTGATTGATTTGCAAATATTGAACCAGACCTGCAGCCCAGGAGTGAATTCCACTTGATCATGGTACATAATTCTTTTGATGTATTTTTGAATTTGATTTGCTAGTATCTTGTTGAGAATTTTTGTATCCATGTTCATCAGGGATATTGGCCTGTAATTCTCCTTGTTAGTGGGATCTTTGCTTTTAGAATCAAGGTAATGCTGCCTTCATAGAATGAGTTTGGAGGCTTTCCCTCCATTTCTATTTTTTGGACTAGTTTGAGGAGAATAGGTATTAACATTTTTTAAATGTCTGGTAGAATTCCCCTGGGAAGCCATCTGGCCCAGGACTGTTACTTGTTGGGAGATTTTTGGGTTAAATAGGTGATGGGCATTAAGGAGGGCACTTTTTGGGATCTACACTGGGTGTCATGTATGACAGATGAATCACTGGGTTCTACTCCTGAAGCCAGTTAAGTAACTTGATTTTAAATAAAAAATAAATAAAACTTTTAGATATAAAAATTTTGTTTGTAATTTAAAAATGCCATTCATTGATTTTAGTTTTATCATTTTACTTACATTATCATTTTGGTTAAAAATTACTGAGCTTTGGGGTGCCTGGGTGGCTTAGTCGGTTAAGCGTCCGACTTTCGCTTAGGTCATGATCTCGTGGTTCGTGGGTTCGAGCCCCACATCGGGCTCTGTGCTGACTGCTAGCTCAGAACCTGGAGCCTGTTTCAGTCTGTGACTCCCTCTCTCTCTGACCCTCCCCTGCTCACGCTGTCTCTCTCTCTCTCCTAGAAATAAATAAAAAACATTAAAAAATGAAAAAAAAATTACTCAGTTTTTCAGTTTCTTGAGGTAGATGATCATTTAAAATTTTCAGTGCTTACTGCTTTGGGACTTAATGCTCTAAAATTTGTTTAAGACACATATTTGGTGCATGCTGCACATTTTGAACTGGTTCATTGAGGTATAATTCATTTAAAATAAATTGCACAACATAAAGTTAACTATAAGTTTCAAGATATATGTGTATTATGAAACTGTCACTGTGATTAAGATAATGTAAATATTGGGGCACCTGGGTGGCTTAGTCGGTTAAGCGTCCGACTTTCGCTTGGGTCATGATCTCGCGGTTCGTGGGTTCGAGCCCCGCATCGGGCTCTGTGCTGCTTGCCAGCTCAGAGCCTGGAGCCTGTTTCGGAGTTTGTGTCTCCCTCTCTCTCTGACCCTGCCCTGCTCACGCTGTCTCTCTCTCTCTCTCCTAGAAATAAATAAAACATAAAAAAAAAAAAAAGATAATGTAAATATTGACTTCTCCACCTCAAGCTCCTTGTGAACTTCTATTTTTCCTTTCTGACCCTGCCCTAGCCCTCTGCCCTTTCTCATGTCACAGATATTCTTGTAGGAGTTTTTGTATGGAGATGTAAATTCATTTTTTCTTGAAAACCCAGGAAACAGAATAGCTGGATCACATGACAGTTGTATATTTCGGTTATTTTTACAGTATGTCAAAGTGTTATGTGGTATGAATATGCTGTTGTACTCCTTACCAGCAGAATATGAGAATTGCATTTGCTCTGTTTCCTTGTCATCATTTGTTATGGTCAGCATTTTTCATTGTTGCTCATCTAATAGTTGTGTAGTGATACCTCACTGTTATTCTAAATTGCTTGATGTCACCAAGTCTTACTTTTCTCTGTCTGAACATCCTCACTAAATGCAGCAAATGAATCTCACATGTGATAACGGGTATTCTTTCCCTGCCCATTCACTTTTTGTATGTGTGGTTATTTTTTAATGCAGGCTGGATTTTCTATATGAGATAATATAAAAGTAATTGAAGATTCTGGGTGATTTTATCTTTTTGTAGTGAGTTTTTGCTTTTGAATGTTTCTTTTAATATTTTTATTTATTTCTGAGAGAGAGAAAGACACACAGCATGAGCAGGGGAAGGTCAGAGAGGGGACAGAATCTGAAGCAGGCTCCAGGCTCTGAGTTAGCTGTCAGCACAGAGCCCGATACGGGGCTTGAACCCAGGAACCGTGAGATCATGACCTGAGCCGAAGTCAGACGCTTAACCGACTGAGCCACCCAGGCGCCCCTATTTTTGCTTTTGTGAGGCAGTTAGGTTGGTGCGGAGAGTTGATCTCATCGTAATTAGAGATTGAATCCCCTTGAAGCTGGATCTTCAATTTTGTGCGGATTATTTATTTTAGGTTCATATTGACATTAGTACCTAGCTCCTTGGGGTTGCCAAATGAACCCTGGTTTGTTTTTCAGAACATCACTTTTTTAGTGCATTGGTAGGCCCAGTCTGTGTCCCCTGGGTTGGTTGAGCCTGCTAGAAGTCATGTTCACCTGCTTAGCTCCAACTTCCTGTAAATATTCTGAATATTCAGTCACTTCCTTGGAATCAGTAGAAACCTTCAAGAGGAAAGCAGAAGCAAATTTGGGTGGATCAAAACACAGAGGCTTCTCTTCTGAGATTCTGTCTCTTAAGCTTGCTTCCTTGGATTAATATCATGCAGCTTTCTTAAATATCCTCAGCACAATGACTGATTTAAAGAGGCTGTAGTGCCGTTAATAGAACTGTTCATCTCTGCAGAAGTTAGTTATTGAAATACTTTGGATCTGTAGGGTTTTTTTGAAATAAAAAATTAATACAATCTGTATATCCATAAGAGAAATAGTTTTTCTTAAGGCAAATGATCTTCCCAAGGAATGCTTCTTTTTCTTATCATTTCACATAATTTATTTCAGGTAAGTATTTCATTGATTCAGTAATTTCTTCTTCACTTTCCAACATGTGCTAGGTACAAACTATGTGATGGTCATACTTACTGTGGTACAATACTTACTGAGGTACAACTTTGTGGGAAACTAAAAGAGTAGATAATAAGTTTATTATAAAAGATAAATTTTGAAGAACTTATTATACAGCCATACTAACTGTATTACTATCTACAACATGTTTGATACATTGTTCTAGGGATTGATAACTAATTGTTAACTTATCCTGGTGTATAGAGTTAGGAAAGTATCACTTGATGTGAATGTATCCTCATAACACTTTATTTCCTTGAATCCTTTTCCTTTCTTTTGTCATATTTCCTATGTGACAGATATATCCCCCCCTTTTTTATGCCTCAAAGAGATGTATGTGAAAAATAGAGATACGTTGTCATATTTATCCACATACTTTCCATCTGTGGTCCTCTTCACTCCTTCCCATAGTTTTTAATTTCCATGAGGGACCCTTTCCCTTCAGCCTAAAGACCTTCCTTTAGTGTTACTTGTGGTATAGGTTGTCCAATAGCAGTGGTCTCAGGTTTGATTGTGTGAGTATTTTACTTCATTCTAGTTTTTAGAGAATTTTGGTGGACATAGAATTCTGTGTTGAAAACTATATTTTTTCTTTCAGTAATGCAAAGTTGCTGCCTCATTTTCTCCAGTTCTCCATGGATACTCTTGAGAAGGCAGGCGTTTTTGAAATCAGTATTCCCAGGTAGGCAACTTATCTTTATTCCTCTTAAACTTTGAATTGTTTTTTATTCTTTGGCTTTTAGCAGTTTAAGTATGATGTATCCACATAAATATCTGTTTTAATTTAATCTGCTTTGGTTCTACTGATCTTAGATCAGTAATTTGACACTATTGATAAAAACTTGGGAATTTTAAATTTTGATTTCTACATGGTCATATTTAGTATAAAGAAATATGATTGTCTTTTGTGTTTGATTTCACATCCTACAACTCTGCTGAAGTCACGTAATTTTAGAAGGATTTTTATTAAATTGATTGGAATTTTCAACAGAGACAATAATGTATTCTGCAAAATGGGATGATTGTAATTCTTCTTTCCAATATGTATGTGTATTATTTATTTCCCTTTACATTTTTATGGCAAGACTTTCCAGTATTATCTTCACTAAGTGTTGTGGGAGCAAACTACTTTCCCTTGTTTTTGACATTAGAATGAAAGGATTTAGTCTCTCATCATTAGATATAATGTTGGCTGTAGTTTTTTTTAAGATGCTCTTTACTAAATTGTGGTAGGTATTCCCTATAGATAACTTGCTGAGATGTTCCTTTATTTTTTTTTAAACAGAAAAGTTTGTTGAATTTTTTAAAATACTAAAATATTTTTTCCACATCAATTGTTATGATCATATGTGTTTTTTTCCTTTATCATGGTGATCAGGAAGAAAGCTGGTAAAAACAAAAAGGGCCAGCCAGGTGTCTGAGGCTTGCATGCTTTTGGCTTCTGCAATCTTGCTTGCCTCTTGCAGCAGCCAGTAACCAGAAGCTTGACTGTACTAGTCCCACCCAACCCGGAAGCACATATGTATAAAAGATCAGTAAATCCTGAGCTGGATACTCAGCCTTTGGAGGTTACTCCTCTGGGGCAGCCCCAGTGTGAAATAAACAATCTTTTCTGATTCTCCAAGTGCGTGTCACTTGTCTCTTCCTGGGCATCAAGTATTGCCTGTAACATTTTTGTTGCATTGGCCAGGAAGCCAACGGTCACACTGGCCACTTGAGGCACCGTTGTTGGAGGTCAGCAGAGAAGCCACTTATCCCAGGCCCCTGTGAAGGAAAAGAAGGCATACTGCTGGTTATTTCACTGGACCCTGACCCTTGCTGGCCAGACAATAGTTACCCACCACTCTACTCGAGCAGACTCTAGAGGGAATTCGAAAATTCTGCCAGGACCAGATATCATATTGGGTAAGTGTCCCCGGGGACCCAGGGCCAAATTCAGGCCTACCCTAGAGGCAGAAGAGGAGCTTGATAACCTCCTTGGAGACATAGTTGCCACATAGAATAGGGAAGTCCTGGGTGGAAGTCTGCAATCTGTCTGAATGTGTGTGTGAGTGCCCGTGCTCCACGGTCTCGGCTACGGAGCCTGAGTGGGTCCTACCCTGCGATTCCGTGACAACCTCATAAGGCTCAAGGCAGAATCAGGTTCATAGTGGCCTGATCCGAGTCAGGGGTTTATACTGACCTGCCAATGCTAAGAGGCGTCTAAATCTCCGCGAGGGGAGCGGCCAGGTGGACAAAACGACTTCTTCCCTCATGTTTGTCCTGCGACACCATACACTGGGAGGGTCCCCAGTGACCTAGCTACTCTCAAGTTAAAGTTGTTCTTCCCCCCAGCAAAGCATTACATTAAGAGAGTAGCGAGTTCCTGGATAAACGTTTTACTCTGCCTGCCTCAAGGATTTGTCAGTGGGCTGCAGGTTACAAGAAAATTGAGTTCTATCTACCATTTCCTTCTGCTTTTGTTTCCCACATCGCTATGGAGGGTTGGTGTTGGGGCTCTAGGAAACGGAGTCTATGGGTTTCTGAAGATTAGGGTATTGATAAGATTGCCTTTTTCTTGTGATTTACTAAGATACTTGTAAATAGATGGAGACTCATGTCCTCCATAACTGTGATCTCTCTCAAGTTAACCCTTTGTTTTTCCCATTTCCTTTGTTCTTGGGCAGCCAGGAGTGTCCAGGGAATATCACACATATCCCACCTAGGAGTGGGGTGGGTGTTTGCAGCCTGTCAGCTTGCCTTAGGCCCTCAGTCTATATAAAATAATATAATTCTGCTCCCTGTTGCCCACTTTATGCAGGCCTTCCCCGTTATGTAACAAACATGTTTCCCTCACAAGAAGCTAGCGTGCCAAAAGGAGAAACTTTTACATTATAAGGTTTAAGACATATAAAAAGGAAATCTAGGTAAATTTTCTGATCAGATAAGTATATAGAGGCTTTTCAGAATATTACATATGTTTTTGAGTTGACCTGGAAAGATATAATGCTTTTGTTAAATCAGACTCTTAATGAGACAGAAAAATGTGTGGCTCGGGCAGTAGCTAAGAGATATGGGGATGAGCAACTCATTAATTACCATGAGACTGGAGGTCATGGGGGAACTTTAAGCTCCCTGTTGGAGCTCAGGCAGTTCCACACCAAGATCCTAATTGAGACTATCAGCATCCCATTGGGGAATGGTATCGCTGCCATCTCCGAGCTTGTGTTTTGGAAAAATTAAGGAAATCTAAGATTAAGCCCTTAAATTATGCTAAATTAGCCACTATTTTACAAACACAAAATGAGAGCCCGATGGCCTTCCTGGAAAGATTGAGAGAGGCTCTCATTAAATATATGGCTGTCTCCCCTGACACCCTCAAGGATGAGATTATTTTAAAGGACAAATTTGTCACTCAGTCAGCCTAAGATATTCAGAGGAAATGCAAAAATTGGCTGTAGGCCTAGAAGGGACCCTGGAGGAGCTCTTACGAGCTGCCAGTTGGATATATTAAAACCGAGATCAAAAAACAAAAACAGGAAGGGGGCTTAAGAAAAATTTGAGGCCTTAGTTGTGGCCTTATACACTATGTCAGACCAGACTTCTCAAGGTCCTGGCCCCAGATGCCACATATGTAGCCTTTCAGGGTACTGGGAACAAGACTGCCCTCAGAAGAGACAACAGAAGCCATGCACCTTGTGTGGAGATAATCACTGGAAGCCTGAATGCCCATTTGATGGTGCTGGGGAGTTCACCTATGTTCTTAATTGATTTTCTGCCTCCTGGATCTTTTTCTAATAGTGTTAATGTCTCCAGCTGTAATAGTGGATTCATCTATTTCTCTTTGCAGTTATATCAGCTTTTTTTCACATATTTTGATACTCTATTATTAGTTGCATACAGATTAAGTCATACTGTGTTTTACTGGATTATTCATCCTTTTATCATCATGTAGTGCCCCTCTTTAAGTCTAATAATTTTACTTGATCTGAAATCTTTTATGTGTGAAATTAATAAAGCCACTCCCACTTTCTTTTGATTAGTATCAGCATAACCATCTCTGTCCTTCTACTTTTAATCTATTTCTGTATATTTAACTGGTTTTCTTGTAGACAGCATATGGAAAGGTCTTGTTTTTTGATGCATTCTGAAAGTCTGTCATTGAACTGGTCTATTTAGAGTGTCAATGTTGAAAGTGATTTTTGGTATAGTTTGATTAATATCTACCATATTTAAGAATGTTTTCTATTTTCTGCCCCTGGAATTTGTTTTTATTTTTGACTTCCACACTTCCTTTTCTGTTGGTTTTAAAATTTACTTTCAGTTTTATTGATGTGTAATTGACAAATAAAAATTGTATATATTTAAGGTATACAACATGATGCTTTGACATAGGTATTCATAGTGAATTAACATATCCATCATCTCACATAGTGACCTTTTTTCTTGGTGAGAACACTTAAGACTTACTCTCTTAGCAAATTTAAAGTGTACAGTACAGTATTATTAACCATAGTCACTGTGCTTTACCTCAGATCTCTAGAACTTTTCCATCCTGCATAACTGAAACTGAAATTCCCTACCCCTGGCCTCTTGACAGCCACCACTTTGATTTTACTTTTTTTTAGTGGTTGTCTACCCTAGTGTTTGCACTACACATTTACATATAATCAAAGACCACTTTGAAATGCAATTATATTGCTTCATGGGTTGTACAGGTACCTTATATTAACAGAATATTCCTAATTTCTTCCTCTGTCCATTATATCATTGCTGGCATTCATTTCACTTATACATAGGCATAGATGGCACAGATGCATATGTGTCTATATATATGCATATAATTATCACATACATTGCTTGAATTATTATTTTGAAAAGGCTTTTATCTGTTATATCAACTTAGAATAAAAAATAAAAATTTGTATTTTACTTTCAGTCTTTTGTAAGTATTCTTCCTTTCTTTTTACAGATAGGAGTTTTTGACCTATATCATTTTCCTTCCCACTTTACTTCTTTTAATATTTCTTGTAAGGCAGGCCGACTGAAAACAAACTCCCTCAATTCTTGTTTGCCTGAGGAGATTTGATTTTTTCTTCATTTTTAAGGATAATTTCACAGAATTCACAATTCTAGGTTGGTGATGTGATATAGAACCTTTACTGCTCTATAGCTCCATTCCCACTCACCTTTACTGTGCTATCATTTTTATACAGATTATGTCTGTATATCTGTTATACAACCAATAATACATTGACAAAATTATTCCTTTATGTAAGTATATGTCTATTGAAGAATCTAGTAGAAAGGAAAGCCTAAGTATATTTACAGAGTCTGTTCTATTTTATATTAAACTCCTTATGTCCTTTTTCTTCCTGTGAATTGGTGGTATCATTTGGTTTTATTTCCTTACTCCAATATAGCTTCATTCGTAACCCTTTCCTTTGTGTTCATTGTCAAATACGTATTTGTGCATGTTACATGACCAAAATACAATTTTATAGATAGTTTTGTATAATTGTATTTTACATAACTCATAAGAAAGGACCATCACTATGTATTTATATTGCTCTAATTGTCTACATAATTGCTTTTACTGGATATCAGTATTTTTTCCATATATATTTTATATTTTATAAGCCTGCTGTCTGTCACTCCTTTTTGCTGAAGAGCTTCGTTTAGAATTGGTTATTGCAAAATTCATTACAGATTCTTTCAGTTTTAGTTCATCTGGAAATGTCTTCATTTTGCCTTCATTTTTAAAGATAGCTCTGCCTGATATAGGAAACTTGGTTATCAGTTCATTTCTTTATTTGCTTCAGCACTTTGTATATATCATCCCATGGCATTCTGGCAATGTTTTTCTTGCCTCCTGTTTTGGTTTTCTTCTTCATTATTACTTTGGCTATTCGGGGTCTTTTGTGGTTCCATACAAATTTTAGGATAGTTTGTTCTAGCTTTGGAAAGAATGCTGGTGCAATTTTGATTGGGATTGCATTGAATGTGTAGATGGCTTTGGGTAGTAATGACATTTTAACTTTATTTATTCTTCCAATCCATGAGCATGGAATGTTTTTCCATTTCTTTGTGTCTTCTTCGATTTCCTTCATAAGTTTTCTATAGTTTTCATCATACAGATCTCTTATATCCTTGGCTAGGTTTATTCCTAGGTATTTTATGGTTTTTTGTGCAGTTGTGAATGGGATCAGTTTCTTGATTTCCCTTTCTGTTGCTTCATTTTCCGTGTATAAAAATGCAACCAATTTCTGTACGTTGATTTCGTACCCTGAAACTTTGCTGAATTCTTGGATCATTTCTAGTAGGCTTCTAGTGGAGTCTGTTGGGTTTTTTATGTAGAGTATCATGTTGTCTGCAAATAGTGAAAGTTTGACTTCTTCTTTGCCAGTTCTGATGCCTTTTATTTCCTTTTGCTGTCTGATGGCTGATGCTGGGACTTCCAGTGGTGAGAGTGGGCATCCCTGTCGTGTTCCTGATCTCAGGGTTCGGAAAGGTCTCAGTTTTTCTCCATTGAGGATGGTACTAGTGGGCTTTTCATGAATGGCTTTTATGATGTTTAAGTAAGTTCCTTCTATCCCGACTATCTCTAGGGTTTTTATTAAGAAAGGATGCTGTATTTTGTCAGAGGCTTTTTCTGCATCTATTGATAGGATCATATGGTTCTTGTCCTTTGATTGATGTATCACATTGATTGATTTGCAAATACTGAACCAGTCTTGCAACCCAGCAATGAACCCCACTTGATCATGGTGAATAATTCTTTTTATATGCTGTTGAATTCCATTTGATAATAACTTGTTGAGAATTTTGACATCCATGTTCATCAGGGATATTGGCCTGTAATTCTTTTTTTTGTGAAGTCTCTGTCTTAGTTTGGGAATCAATGTAATGCTGGCTTCATGGAATGAGTATGGAAGTTTTCCTTTTTGTTTTTGTTTTTGATTTTGTTTTTTTGCAATGGCTTGAGAAGAATAGGTATTAACTCTGTTTTAAATGTCTCGTAGAATTCCCCTGGGAAGCCATTTGGCCCAGGGCCTTTATTTGTGGGAGATTTTTGATAACTGATTCAAATTCCTCACTGGTTACAGGTCTGTTCACATTTTCTATTTCTTCCCACTTGAGTTTTGGTACTATGTGGGTGTCTAGGAATTTGTCCATTTCTTCCAGCTTGTCCATTTTGTTGGAATGTAATTTTTCGTAGTATTCTCTGATAATTACCTGTATTTCTGAGGGATTGGTTTTGATAAGTCTACTTTCATTCATGATTTTATCTATTTGGGTACTCTCTTTTCTTTTTGAGAAGTCTGGCTAGGGGTTTATCAATTTTGTTTATTTTTTCAAAAAATCAGCTCTTAGTTTCATTGATCTGTCCTAATTTTTTTTGGATACTATATTGTTTATTTCTGCTCTGATCTTTATTACTACTTTTCTGTTGATTTTGGGGTTTATTTGTGGTTCTGCTTCTCTTTCCTTTAGGAGTGCTCTTAGGGTTTGTATTTGGGATTTTTTTTGTTTCTTGAGATAGGTCTTTTTTTTTTTTTAATTTCTAGGAGAGAGAGAGAGAGACAGTGTGAGCAGGGGAGGGTCAGAGAGAGAGGGAGTCACAGACTGAAACAGGCTCCAGGCCCTGAGCTGGCTGTCAGCACAGAGCCTGACGCGGGGCTCGAACCCATGAACTGCGAGATCATAACCTAAGCGAAAGTCGGACGCTTAACCGACTAAGCCACCCAGGCGCCCCTGTTTCTTGAGATAGGTCTTGATTACAGTATATTTTCCTCTTAGGACTGCCTTTGCCGCATCCCAAAGGGTTTGGACTGTTGTGTTTCATTTTTGTTTGTTTCCATATATTTTCTAATTTCTTCTCTAATTGCCTGGTTGACCCATTCATTCTTCAGTAGGGTGTTCTTTAACCTCCATTCATTTGGAGGTTTTTCAAACTTTGTCCTATGGATGATTTCAAGTTTCATAGCATTGTGATCTGAAAATGTGCATAGTATGATCTCAATTCTTTTATATTTATTGAAGGCTGCTTTGTGACCCAGTATGTGTTCCATATGCACTTGAGAAGAATGTGTGTTCTGCTGCTTTTGGATGGAATGTTCTGAATTCATCTATCAAGTCTATTTGGTCCAGTTTATCATTCAGAGCCATTGTTTCTTTACTGAGATTTGTCCATTGCTATAAGTGGGGTATTAAAGTCCCCTGCAATTACCACATTCTTATCAATAAGATTGCTTGTGTTTGTAATTGTTTTACATATTTGGGTGCTTTCAAATTGGGTGCATAAACATTTGTAGTTGTTAGCTCTTCTTGATGGATTGACCCTGTAATTATGATATAATGCCCTTCTTCATCTCTTGTTACAGCCTTTATTTTAAAACCTAGTTTTTCTGATATAAGTATGGTTACTCCAGCTTTCTTTTGACTTCCAGTAACATGATAAATGGTTCTCCATACCCTCACTTTCAATCTGAAGGTGCCCTAAGGTCTAGAATGGATCTCTTGTTGATAGCAAATAGATGGGTATTTTTTTTAAATCCATTCTGATACCCTGTGTGTTTTAATTAGAGCATTTAGTCCATTTATACTCAGCGTTATTACTGAAAGATAGGCATTTTAGTGTCATTGTGTTATCTGTAGGTTTCATGCTTGTAGTGATATCTCTGGTCCTTTGTGATCTTTGCAACATTCTACTCATGGAGTTCCCCCTTAGGATCTCTTGTAGGGCTGGTTTAGTGGTGATGAACTCCTTCAGTTTTTGTCTGGAAAAACGTTTATCTCTCCTTCTATTCTGAATGGCAGACTTGGTGGATAAAAAATTATTGACTGCATATTTTTCCTATTCAGCACTTGCATATTTCCTGCCACTCCCTTTTGGCCTGCAAAGTTTCATTAGATAGGTCTGCCCTGATATTTTAGCGCCCGTTTATCACTAGCTGCTTTCATAATTCTCTCTTTATCTTTGCATTTTGCCAGTTTCACTATGATACGTCATGCAGAAGATGGATTCAGGTTATATCTGAAGGGAGTTCTCTGTGCCTCTTGGATTTCAGTGTCTGTTTCCTTCCCCTGATTGTGGAAGTTCTCAGTATGATTTGTTCCAGTACACCTTCCACCTCTTTCTCTCTCTCTTCTGAAACTCCTATGATATGGATATTATTACATTTCATTGAATCACTTAGTTCTCTATTTCTCCCCTTATGGTCTATAAATTTTTTTTTTATCTGTCTTTATCTCAGCTTCAACTTTTCCCATAATTTTATCTTCTATTTTACTAATTCTCCCCTCTTCAATCCTCACTGCACATCTAGTTTATTTTGCATCTCATTTACATCATTTCTTAATTCATCATGACTACTTTTTAATTTCTTGATCTCTGCAGCAATAGATTCTCTGTTGCCTTCTATGCTTTTTTCGTGCCCAGTGATTAATATTATGACTATTATTTTAAATTCTTGATCAGATATATTATTTATATCCATTTTCAGCAAATCTCTAGCTGTCATTTCTTTCTGGAATTTCTTTTGAGGAGAATTCTTGCGTTTCATCATTTTGGCTGGTTTTCTGTCTCTTGTGTGTTTTAAAAGCTTATTATGTTTCCTGCACTTGTGAGTACTACTGTATTAAAGAGGGATCATACAATGTCTAGGGCCTTTCCCTTCAGGGGGTGTTTTTTGGAGTGTGTTTGTTATGTGCTCTCTGTTATTGTGACTCTGGTTGCTTTATCTCCCTACTCAGTAAAGATGTTTTGGACCCTCCACCAGGTATGTTTGATTTGTTCATTGAAGTAGCCCTATGGCCCAGCAGGTTGTCCCCGTGAGCCCCTGGAGATATCTCTGTCACTCTGCAACCTAGACGCTTAGAATTCAAAGTCCTCTGGGTTCAAGACTTCTTTGTTTGAGGGATGTGGAAACTTCGGGTCCCCCTACTTCTCCACCATGTTGGATCTTCTAAAGTTATATTCTTAATACATAATAATGACACCATGGTCAAGTAAGTGCACCTGAGGGAATATGCAGCATGATCCATTAGGTGCCAGGAGAATACTGACAGAAAATTTTCTTTTAAAATGATGAGGTCATTAAACCTGGCAACTGAATTGTTTGAGGTTGAAATTATGTATCTCACTGTCATCCAAGTTGACTTCTTGAAAGTTACACTTCTCTGACATTGAATATAGCAAAACTCTGATAGTATGTATCTTTCTCATATAAAATGTTTTTCAAGTATCTATGTTAAAGTATCTTAAGTTCAGACTGTAATATTATGTAATACAAATGTAATATGGGCACTTTTTTAGATAAAATCACAATTTTCTGATTTTTAATTGCTTAAATGCTGATGCTGATATTCAATATTTTAGTCTAACGGACCTCTGGAATCCAAGGTGAAAACACTTCACTAAGGAAACCTTTGTCAGTGTTAGAGTTACTCATTGCAGCTATAGCATAAATTATTTTTTACCCCTAATCAAGTCTTTCAACTGTGTTGGGGTTACACTTAAATCAGGGATTAAAACAAGTTCTTCAAAGGCATTCTTTATCCTGTTTCCTCTTTCTTCACTGATTGTCTTCATTGGCTTTTCCCCTTATTCTCTAAAAACCCCCAAAGCAGTCACTATATAAACAAACAAATGATTACAAAAAAAGAAAAAAAAAAGCATTAACTAACTAGGCTCTTCAATAGACTGCTGGCCCGCACTGTTCGATTATCTTCCTTTGACCATCAAAAATGCAATATTACTTCACAGATAGTCACTTAAGGGTGAGTAAATTACTCCAGAGCACAAATATTCCAAAATAGTGGGCTTATTTCTTTCAGTAGGTCTTAGTTCATAAATCCAAGCCTGGAAATTCTTCACTATATTGTTTCCTCTTTGGTACTTAAAGCTTTTTAAAGTTAACTCATTGATAGAGATGGTATATACAGTCCGCCATTACCAGTAGACATTTTTAAGCTGTCCATATTAGACTCCCTTATCTGAACTCTGCATGGGTGCATGTGTACACACACACACAGTTTAGATTTTCATCATGCTTCCTCTGATAAGACATAGTATTTACAAACCATCATATTAAAAAAATCCATGAACAATCCTAGACATCTTTCTCTACCTCACTTTTTTTCCTGTCTAATCTAATTAGTCATGAAATCCTCAAGATTTACCCTCTAGATGTCTTATACTGTTATTTCTTTTTCTTCATCCTCACTACTCCAACCGCAGGTTTTAATTTCTTGAACTTTGCTTGTTCAGGTACTCATTGCCTCTGTCATGCCTTCTTCATAAAAGATCTCAGGACTAGAAATTCTTTGAGTGAAACAAGCTCCCTTTCCCTTGCCCTGTTACACATATGTTTTATATTTCTTATTTCTGGAATGTTCTTTAGTCATTTGTCCCTTAGAAGAAGGATAAACAACATTTTGGATATGTTGTGTGTGAGTATTATTAATGTACCAGCCTTTGAATACAGGGTAATGGTTAACCATAGACTCATGCACCTCTGCTCACCACCTTCAGTTCTCACTGGACTTTGCACTTATTACAGTTACTTCCTAAGTCAGGAATAATGGATTGTCTTTGAGTCATGAATTAGTATCTTAGAGGTTTCTAATGTTCCTGAAATAATATCATAGGTTCCTACTACTACCCTTTTCCTCAGTAGTACTTGATGACCTGTCCTCTTAAGCCCCCATTGCATGCTGTTTGCATGTATGGCAGTTTCTTGGACTTAAAATTCATTAGCATTGTTTCTCCTTAAGGAGTATCCTTGGTTTACCCCATACATGACCTTTTATAATTGTTACTGTCTCATGTTGGGTGTAAGTATACATGCTGCAAGGTACTTCCTTGTAAGAAAAATGAAGTTGCCGTTCTATGAATACTAGGCCATGGTTTTCCTAAAAATACTTCCCTAGTGTGACCACCTTCAGTTTCTGCTGAACTTTCCAAGAAAAAGCATTGACTTCATTTTCTTCACCAGCCAAGCAAAAAAATTTGGTATGTAAGGTCAAGTATAAATACTTCATTTATTGTTTTACAATCCAAAAAGTTCCTATGCTCTTGAGTCTATTTCTTTACATTTAGTAACGAGAAATAAACTTCCTTCTATATTTCCAAAGCATGATGCCACCACCCCCAAAGGCAATGAAAATGCTTCATGTAGAGTAGTGTTTATAGGTTTTGGGCAGAAGTCTTCACTATGTATTCATGCAACTCATCAGGCAAGGTAAGATTGCCTTGTCTGTCATTTCATTTATAGATCTTTCAGTGATTCCTAACATTACTGAATGCATGTCATGGCCACAGAGGTGATTGCTTTCCCTCGATGTGTTTTTTTTGGACTTGTAGATTTTCATTGGTTGCCAACAGCATAATCAATATGATGGAATTGGGTAAAATCCATTGGATGATAATTGCCAAGAATTTCTCCACAGGTACTTACCACTCTGAGATGGTTGTTCCATCATTCTGCTGTGCTGGAAGATATGACACGTGCCCAATTGATGTCACACATATTGATGGCAATAAGTGGCCAGACTTAGAATGTCGGTACTGTTGCCCGTGTGTGTGTGTGTGTGTCTGTCTGTCTATCTATCTCTCTGTCTTCACCCTTGTCTAGGATAGTATAGGAAATTTCCATCAAATGATAGTCTTTGAACACAGCTGTCACTGCATGATACAGTGATATACATGATATAGAGTGATGGCTCTAGTCTTGCAATCAGAGGGTATTAGTTAATTCCATTATAACTTGCCTTTTGTTCACTCCATTTAGGGTAGCTTGGAATCATTGTCTAATATGTGTCCTAGTATATGAACAGAAAACCAAGTGCATTGAAGCAGTGTATAGAATGCATTGTGTTGGTTTTCCACATAGTTTCTCATTTTTTTTACCAGCTTCAGTCTCTCGGGGACTTTGCACTACATGGATGGGAATACAGTTGCTTTCAAGGTTGAAATAATCAATGGTCTGTGGTTGGTGTACTGTTTCTTCAGGGGTTTTCTGGGTGCTTAAAAGAGAATCATATTCATAAGACTCATAGTCTTCTCCACAAGGGGTTTGATGACCTTCCCTCTGTGCCACTGCCTGCTCCTTTGCTAGATGGCACTTATCTTGCCAAGATTAGTTCCATTTATATCTGGATGAGTCACCTTGTGTTCACTCCACTCAAGGCTGTTTATACTCATTATGCGACATGTGATGCATAATGTAAGCATACACTGAACAGGATATTCCTCATGCAAAGAAACTGGAGGTGCTATTCTGTGTAGGCCTAGTAATGATTTCCCCCAGAACTGCTCTTTCTGAGTTGACCTCTTTGATATTCTGCTGAGCTTGGCCATAATTGGTAAGTTGGGGCAGTAAAATTAAATCACTGTCGTGTTATTTCTCTTGTTCTTCCCAGGTCAGAAACAATGTTATGCCCATGGATCTAAATCTCTTCTGTTCAGATGTTTAACATCTGTCTAATTAAAACCTCAGTGGGTGTAGCCTAGCTTGATATTTTTTAATCTATTGCATTGATTTTCTCAAGTCTCTCTCTCTCTAAGTTTACATTGTACGGCATCTGCTGAATAATTCTTAACTTGATCACCCTAAGTTCATGTTCAGACCTGGGAAGAACAAACATCAGTTCAGTGTGGTCAGATTCAGATGTTCCTCTGAGGTCCAAAGGAATATCAATACCATTGGGCTAAAATCCTTCTGCTCAAAATGTGTCATGTCCTCTCCTTTAACTCCATTCTTTTCCTCCCAACTTGATTGCAATAAGTTGCTTTCATTATAATGCATTGGTTTTGTTATCCCCTTAGTCACTTGCCCTGTGGTAAAACCATTCAGCATTGACTGGACAATGACCACAACCCACTTGAAATAATGGATCTCACTAGTCCTGAGAAGAGTAAGTAGTGTATCATCTTAGTACAGACATGCTTCACATTTTCCTTACATTCTGAAGGAATGCCAGTTTTTCCAGGTCCTTGGGAATGCATGTCTCCAGAAGCAATCAATACCTTTTATATAATGCCTTGCTCTGTGGTCCCCCAGGTTTCTGGCTCTGAAGGTGCCTGAGTGAGAACTTGTTGACTGACTACCATAAACATCACTTCCATTGTTATCACCTCATGCAGCACATTCTGGGCTGTCACCACAATCTAACATTTGTTTGTGCACATCTCCAGCCCTGAGAAAAATGACTGATCTGTCAGGTCACCGAAATGCTGCTTCATATGTATTTCACAGACCTGAAATTATGTTATGGCCATGAGTCTGAATCCTTTTTTTCTTAAAGTGTGTAATGACCTTTTTATTAAGTTCCCACCATAAGCAGACAAGCTTGTAAGCAGTGAAGGTGAGAGGATTAGAACCCGTGGGATTATTTTCCTTAGATATCACTATTTTTGTGTTCATATTCCTTAACACTCACTGCTCATTCACCTCAGCTGGCCCTGAATTCGTGTTATGCACCAACACTAGAAAGAATGAGTAATCATTTCAATGTAGAGTTTTTTTTTTTTAAGTTAATTTTTTTGAGAGAAATAAAGAGAGCACAAGTTGGGGAGGGGCAGAGAGAGAGGGAGAGGCTCCACACTGTCAGTGCAGAGCTCTACATGGGGCCCAGTTTCATGAACCTGAGATCATTAGCTGAGCTGAAGTCAAGAGTCAGATATTTAATGGACTGAGCCACCCAGTTGCCCCTCAGTGTAGAATTTATGAGGAGGTCCTGAGAGTCCCAAAGGATAATTGTGTCCATGTATCTGAATCCCTTCTGCTGAGAGTAACTGCCGTCTTTCTTGTGATACCCAGCTTAGTACCACCATGGCTTGGTGAGAAAAGGAAAGGTCTTGACATATGATACACCAGGTTGGTCTCCCAATGCATCCCTCCTCTAGCGTTTACACCCTTCAATGCCTAGTGAACAATACCTACAACTTTACCTCAGATCATGTACTTCACCAGCCCTGGAAAGACCGGCCGGTCTTGGGAGTTAATATGTTGCTGCTTCATGGCGTCCTCAGAATTCTTAGGGCATGTCATGTCTACAAGATTGATTACCTTCTTTATACAGTGTTTGATGACCTCTTATGTAAGTCCCCATTGCATGACATTGGGCTTGATGGCAGTGCAGGTAGCTGGTTTAGAATTGCCTGGATTACTACCCCCAGAATTAATAATTCTTTATTCACTCCAGTCCAGGCCAGTTATAGCCTTTTTTAAGTAGATGCTGCCAGCTTTGAGCCTCAACTTCATGGGATGCAAAGTGGCCTAATGACAGAAAAGCTGCTAATCTTAGAATATAGTATATTGGTTTTCTTAGTATTTGTTGGCCACCTTCAGCTTCTAGTGAATTTGGCCCCAATTGACCCTAAATTCCATATGTTACCAAGCTTTGCAGAAAGGGTGATATACCAGATCAATGTTTTGTTTCATGTATGCTTCAGAAGCTCTAATGAATTTAGGGGTAATGATGCTTAATCCCTTCTGCTGAAACACTTGACCACTGCCATAAGGCTTTGTTGTGTACCATTCTGCTGGATGGAAATGAGGGTAGGTGAGCGTTTTTCATGGTTGGTTAAGTTGGTAGAGGGCTGGAGTGGCAGAGATGAGGCTTAGAAACCTGCTTTACTATTTTTAAAGTACCTTAAAAATTATTATTTCTGTAGACTTTTTAAATAAAGTCTCTGGAGTGTGAACATGGTAGTAATGAGAGAATGAGAAAATCAAGGGATGTGTATTTAAGCAGAAAAGGTCTGTTTACTGATGTATTGTTTTTGCTCTGTCAGTCCTTTTTTTTTTTTTTTACATTTATTTACACAGAGAGGCAGAGCACAAGTGGGGGAGGGACAGAGAGAAAATGAAACACAGGATCTGAAGCAGGCTCCAGCCTCTGAGCTGTCAGCACAGAGCCCAACGTGAGGCTCGAATCCACAAACCGTGAGATCATGACCTGAGCTGAAGTTGGATGCTTAACCGACTGAGACACCCAGGTGTCCCCGTCAGTTCTTTTTTGAAAAATTTTAATTTCTGTCATCAGTGTTAATCCATTTACTTCATTTTTGGTATATGCTTTATTATTTGGTATATGCTTTATTATAATTCATGTAAGTGAATGGATTCAGTATATAAAATGTTTCTCCTCTTGTTTTTTTATTATTTTCCTATCTGCCTAAGCAGAACCTCTTCAGGGTAGATTTGTGACCATATGTCTAAGGTATCACCCTAGATGAATTCTGTGAATCCATGTCAGTCCTCCTGTTTTGTCTTTACATGATTTATTAACATCTAGTTTTTATATATACTGGTTGATGTAAATTTTGGTCAAGATACAGATTCAGTAAGAGCAAGGACCCGGTTTTTGTGTTCTCTTATCACATTATCTATAAAAGTACATGACGCATATGCATACATATACATATAACTACATGTTTTTGATGAATGAATGTATGTATGAATTAATAAATTGTTAAGTCCACATAGATTTTTGTGGAGTATAGAGTTGAGCCACAAAAAGTGCACAGTAGCGTATAAAGGAATCACAAATAGAATATTTACACATCTACCTACTATAACCTAACAGAGAGATACTCCTGTTCGCAGTTATTTAGCATGTTAAATAAATTAGCCAAAGATGGATTTACTTTGGCGCTAGGCTTTTTTTCTATTTGACAACAGGCTGAGAGTTATTAGCTCAAAACCCACCAGCCTTCAAGTCAAAATTTCATATATCCATTTGTTTTGAGCATTAACCAAATAAACATAGTTTTAGCCAATTAGAGCTTGCTTTCTTTGCATACTCCGAAACAGCTATAGGTAGATAAGCCTCTGCACTGTAAAGACCATGATGCTGCCCTTTGATATTTCAGACCCAGTGACTCTCTGCCTTGTGACTGAGTGGCATCACCCAGACACATTAGCTCTATCTCTAAAATCCCTCTCCCTCAGGACTTTTCTTGGCTTCCTCACCTGCTAGAGGATGTCCTTTGTGCAGAGCTTCTGGACGGTCTCATGCTGTGAGGGACTGACTTGCCCCACATGCAAACCTGTCATAGCATAGTCCAAATAAAGCTTGTGTTGGCTGCTTTATTGTGGTCTTATCTTTTTTCTTGATCAGCCCTGCAATCCTTAGAACCACCTACTTAGAGAAGAAAGGCAGGTTATAGCAACAATGGGGTCTTTAATTTATAAGTCTTCTGAGGACCTATTGTCACATCTCATATATGCCAAGGAGTTATGGGCTTGGGATGAGGATACTTTTGCAAAAAGCACTATGCTATAACAGTAATTACTTTGACAGAAGTTTGTACACAGTGAACTGACCCAGCAATTAAAAAATCAATTCAAATTATCAGGGATAGTTAAGTGAGGTACTAGTTTAAAAAATTCAAATTGTGACAAACCATGAGAGATTCTTGAATACTGAGAACAAACTGAGGGCTGATGGGGGAGAGGAAGAGGGAAAGAGGGGTGATGGGCATGGAGGAGGACATTTGTGGGGATGAGCACTGGGTGTTATGTGGAAGCCAACTTGACAGTAAACTATAAAAGAAAAAAAAGAAAATTGAAAATAAGAGATATCTTCAGTTGCTCCTTTTCACATTCAATGAGTAAACAATTCCTTTCATTTGTATCTCTAATTATTTCCTTTACATACATACTTCTCACCAGTTCCACCAATCACCTGATTCTTGTTGTTCATCCGCTGTCACCTAGAATGATTTAATGGTTTCTTTTCTTGTCATTATGCCTCCAGTCTTGTCACTATGAACCTTAGGGTTCACCATCCATAATCAAACTAGTTTGGTCTTTCAGAAAAGGAGATTTTTCATGGTACTTCTACATTAAACCTCGTTTTTGTCTCCTGTTACCTTGAGAAGGCCCAGTCAGTCCCAGAATGGCATTTATATGAAGACTTTCTTAACCTTTAAATAGAGTTGAGCGCCCACCTGCCCTTTTTGTATTTACTATTTATAAAGCCCATAACCATATTGAGACGTGCTAGATTCAGCATATAAACAGACAATAGAATGTCTTATCTCTCAGGGTTTTCCTTGGGCCTTGTACTGCATTTAGCAAATGGTAGATGCTCAAACATGTTGATCGGTTGGTTGAGTCAGTGAATGAATAGAGTATTGAATGAAAGCCAAAAAGTACAAGTTTCCATTTAATTAGATTGTATTTTAGGAGCAACTAGATGACTCAGTCAGTTGAGTGTCTGACTCTTAATTTTAACTCTCGTCATGATCCCACAGTTCTGGGATCAAGTCCTGCATCAGGCTCCACACTGAACATGGAGCCTGCTTGGAATTCTCTCTTTGTCTCCTGCTGCCCCTCTCCCCCCTCACACATGTTCTCTCTCTAAAATAAATAAATTAATTAATTAATTTTAAAAAGAATGTCTTTTAAATACCCATATTTGAATTCATATTTACTTGTGATTCTTATAATATTGATGGTTCATGATTTCAATTGTATGCAGTAGACTATATACATATGTTTTTATTTATATAATAAAGGACATTGGATTAGGAAAATGTTATTTCCCAGTCATATATCTTATAAAGTATTGTTTGATTTTATAACATCTATTTTATTGCTTTATTCTTCATCTTCAATTTGAATTGGGCAGAGGGAGAGAGAGAATCCCAAGCAGGCTCCATGCACAAAGCCCCATGCGGGGCTCTATCTCATGAACTGTGAGATCATGACCTGAGCTGAAATCAAGAGTCGGATGCTTAATCTACTGAGCTACCCAGGCTCCCCTATTAATTTTGTTTGGCATGTTGATAGAAAGAATCATTTAGTAGTAATTCATAATGATGTAAAGAAATTTACTGAAATTAAGTCAGGTGCAGATGGAAGGTTAAAACATAAAATATCATATGGTTGTGAAGTTATGTAAGTAGTACCTTTGGAATATTTAGAAAGATAATTTCATTTGAATTTATCGGAATTTAATGTTAAGCAAGACTTTCAGCATGGGTGGCTTTGTTTTAAAAACCTTTTTTTAAAAAGTAGTTTATTGTCAAATTGGTTTCCGTATAACACCAGTGCTTATCCCAACAAGTGCCCTTCTTCATGCCCATCACCCCCCTAACTCTCCTGCTCACTGCCATCAGCCCTCGGTTATTTCTCGGCATTCAAGAGTCTCTCATGGTTTGCCTCCCTCCCTTTCCCCAGATATTTTTTCCCCTGTTCTCCCCAATGGTCCTCTGTTAAGTTCCTCCTAATCCTCCTATACGTGCAAACATGGTAGTTGGCCTTACCTGCCTGACGTATTTCGCTGAGCATAACACCCTCAAGTTTCATCCATGTTGCTACACATGGCCAGATTTCATTCTTTCTCATTGCCATGTAGTATTCCATTGTATAGATGAACCATATCTTCTAGATCCATTTGTCCATTGATGGACACTTAGGCTCTTTCCATGGTTTGGTTATTGTTGAGAGTGCTGCTATGAACATTGGGGTCCATGTGCCCCTATGCTCCTATGCATCAGCACTCCTGTATCCCTTGGGTAAATTCCTAGCAGTGCTATTGCTGGGTCATAGGGGAGTTCTAGTGTTAATTTTTTGAGGAACCTCCACACTGTCTTCCAGAGGGGCTGTACCAGTGTACATTCCCACCAACAGTGTAGGAGGGTGCCCGTTTCTCCACATCCTCACCAGCATCTAGAGTCTTCTGATTTGTTCATTTGAGCCACTCTGACTGGCGTGAGGTGGTATCTCAGTGTCGTTTTGATTTGTATTTCCCTGATGAGGAGGGATGCTGAGTATCATTTCATGTGTCTGTTGGCCATCTGGATGTCCTCTTTGGAGAAGTGTCTGTTCATATCTTCTGCCCATGTCTTCACTGGGTTGTTTGTTTTTCAGGTGTGGAGTTTGGTGAGTTCCTTGTAGATTCTGGATATTAACCCTTTATCTGATATGTCATTTACAACTATCTTTTCCCATTCCGTTGGTTGCCTATTAGTTTTGTGGGTTGTTTCCTTTGCAGTGCAGAAGCTGTTAATCTTGATGAGGTCCCAATCATTTATTTTTGCTCTTGATTCCCTTGCTTTTGGGGATGTGTCAAGTAAGAAGTTGCTGCGGTGGAGGTCAAGGAGGTTGTTTCCTGCTTTCTCCTCTAGGGTGTTGATAGTTTCCTGTCTCACGTTCAGGTCCTTTATCCATTTTGAGTTTATTTTTGTGCATGGTGTGAGAAAGTGATCTAGTTTCATTCTTCTGCATGTTGCTGTCCAGTTCTCCCAACACCATCTGTTAAAAAGGCTGTCTTTTTCCATTGGATATTCTTTCCTGCTTTGTCAAAGATTAGTTGGCTGTATACTTTTGGGTCCACTTCTGAGTTCTCAATTCTGTTCCATTGGTCTATGTGTCTGTTTTTGTGCCAATACCATACTGTCTTGATGATGACAGCTTTGTAGTAGAGGCTAAAGTCTAGGATGGTGATCCCTCCCGTTTTGGTTTTATTTTTCAGGATTACTTTGGCTATTCGGGGTCTTTTGTGGTTCCATACAAATTTGAGGATAGTTTGTTCTAGTTTTGAGAAGTATGCTGGTGCAATTTTGATTGGAATTGCATTGAATGTGTAGATGGCTTTGGGTAGTAATGACATCTTAACTATATTTATTCTTCCTATCCATGAGCATGGAATGTTTTCCCATTTCTTTGTGTCTTCTTCAATTTCCTTTATAAGTTTTCTATAGTTTTCATCATACAGATCTCTTGTATCCTTGGTTAGGTTTATTCCGAGGTATTTTATGGTTTTTTGTGCAATTGTGAATGGGATCAGTTTCTTGATTTCTCTTTCTGTTGCTTCATTGTTGGTGTGTAAAAATGCAACTGATTTCTGTACGTTGATTTTGT